>OMKR01044352.1:0-18818 GCA_900302355.1 Cyttopsis rosea | reverse complement strand
AGTGCAGCACACACCGATAAGCATCAAGAATGCAAGAGTGTCCCAGGTATAAACCCCAAAGTCTTTGAGTGAATCACTCAACATGAACGTTCTTCAGCTCCAGTAAAGTTAATATAATCAGATAAAGAATGTCTTCATGACACAGATCACCCTGAGTTAAAATTGTTAGATGAACAGCTTTTTAGTTTTTTCATTGTAAAGCATTTTAACACCTCACCCTCTACTCCACCTTTCAGCATTACAAAGCGAGCCTGACTGCAACCTTCAATCTGCACCCAGTGAGTACTTCCCCCCTAGTGTTTATTTAAACCTCTAAAGTCTCTTTGAGGCCACCCCCAATTTGTTTTGTGTTTTTGAGATATTTAATGTCAATTATCAGTTAGTAAAGTAACTGATATTGGCACCAAAAGTCCACAATTTCAAGCTCTTATTAAAACGGTATTGGCCAAAAGCGAGTGATTATCCAGGCTGCCACGCCCACTCACTGTGAAATAAAAACATTCCTTCACACCTGTTCTGTCCCTTAGCAACTGAGCAAAGAGGCAGAACGACCTTTTGATGAGTGGCTTATTGAGCCAGTCAATTTGAGTGTTTGCTACATACATTTTTGCTCTCCAGAGTCAGTATTGTTTATTGCTGGTTGTCATGACAATGCTAATACGCAATCTTTAGTTACAAACTGCACCCCATTTTCCATTTGGAGAAAAATTCAGGGCAGAAAGCCAGAATTGAAAATACAGATTCACATCTAAACCCGATTGAAATCTTTAGTTGACCCCTTGCACAGTTCTTCCTCCAAAGGAACATTAATCCAGCATTTTGTCATTTGTTTTTACCAGGAGGCCAACTATGCCATAGTCCTTGAGGAAGACCTGGATATCTCCATTGACTTCTTCAGGTAGGACAGGCAACACACTATGCACCTGAGTTGAAGTACCTCAAGTTGACAGCTGCAACCTGGACATTAGGGATGTAACGGTATACCGGTTTAAATGGTATACCGTGGTATTAAGCAGCCACGATTCTGAACCGTAAGCCTTTCCCTGTAATACCGTGCCCACGGTATAACTTTATGTTGCACAATGCGCGTATGAAAGTAAACAGAGTAAAATATACTACATCTCTAAAATAAAAACACACTGGAGAAAACACACACAGGAATGGTGCACAGGGACACACAGCGGAGTGCAGAATGCTCGTGTGGTCTATAGCCTACACCCGAGGTCACCAATAGGCGGACTGCGGTCCGGGTCCAGACACAGACGCCGTCCTATCCGGACCCGGACCTATAACCGATAGATTATCGCGAATTATTAAATTTTGATGGATGATCTATTTTAACCGGCGCGGCTTTTCTAGTCTTTACGGCACTGGTTTAGGGACCCAGGGAACTCACAGACCAATTTCATGCGTTGTAAATCATCTCACATGATGCTACTTAGCCAATCAAATGAGTGCATTCCGATAAGTATTGCGACTCGAGTCTGTGAGTGAGATACACACACACACAGGGGGGAGACGAGACGAGAGACAATAGTCGGAGAAATAAGAGAGTCAGAGAAAAGTAATTTCACATGGCGTACTCAAAAAAGAGAATAGTAGACAGTGAAAACAGCTTTTAATCCAGAATGGACAGATTCTTACTGTACATGTTCATTCTTCCCACAGGCAGTTCAAAATGAGTATGTCTCATATGTTCCAAGACTGTGGTGATTATTAAAAGGGGCATTGTGAAGCTCCACTACAAGACAAAGCACAAATCTTTTGAGCAAACATACCCACTCAAATCTGAACTGAGGGCACAGAAAATAAACGATCTAAGATCCCAATATGATCGATCCACCAGAATCCGAACACAACAACGTGCTAACGAATGTTCCCTTAAAGTTGCTTGGATTTTGGGTCAACATAAATAACCATTTACTGATGGAGGGGTTGTCAAGGGGTGCATGAGTGCGATAGCTGAAACCTTACACGAGGGAAAGTGAAGTGTTTTGTGAAATAATCAAGAAAATACCTACTGTGTCCACATCATCAGCCACAAAGAAAAATGAAATATTACCCAGGATGTGCCAACACAGCTGAATGAAGCAATTCATAAGGCACCATGCGTAGGCTGTAGATGAGTCCATTGATTTGTCTGACAATGCTCAGCTGTTTATGTAGCTCACCATGTTCATTCAGAACCCATTCCTCATCACATATGTCAGGGGGTTCTCAAGTCACACAGCACTTCAAGTGGGCAAATGCTGGGCATCTCCAAATGCAACCACTCCATCTCCAAGCAGATGTGGCCCTGAAAGAGCATTTCGGAGGAACTGACCCTGCCACTTTCTGGCTCCAATTGGTCTCGGAGACAGCTTTCCCAGGTCTGAGGAAAATAGCCCTGTACTGTACATCTTGCCCAGCTTTCTCCACTATGAACATTATTAAAACCAAATGAGCACATACATGTATGAGAATGGCCCTGACACCATTCCAGACCAGATTTAAGATCCTGGCAGGACAAACTAGAGCTCACTTCTCTCACTGAACAAGAGAAAGTGGGGGAGTAAGGGATGTACTGTAAGAGGGATAGAACGATAAAAGGAGGTGTTAAAGCTGTTCAATTGTTAAGAAGTGTTGAGATTGTTTATTATAAAATTGGTTGAGACTGTTAAGATGTGATTTTTTTTTATTTTTTTTTTTACTTCATTAACCATTTTTCTAAAATTAAGCACTTTATTTTAAGATGCACATTTTTCAAAAGCTCTCTGTTCTGAATTTTATTTTTCAATGCAGCCCTTATTTTTCTTGGAAAATAAACAAAGAACTTGAAAATAACATTTATTTATTATTAGAGTACTTATTATTTATAATGCCTCCAGTTCAATGTGAAAACTGACAATACATATTGTTTAAATATTATTTAATTGTACTTTCTTTATTTGATTTGACAGTCAGTTGTTGACTACGTAAAGACTTTGATACAACTACTAGGCTACTTCAATAGCCTGAATCATAACGCAGGTTAGACATTATCTAATTGGACGTCTTTGGATTTTAATTGAATACCCCTGACCTTCACCAACATTTATTCAACAATTTCGTAACATTCGAAGCAATCACCTGCTATCCCGGGCACACAAAAAATCTCTGATAGGCCGGCCTCAGAATTCTTAGAAAGAATTCTGACTTCTGAGAAAGCTAAACTCCTGCAGCGCACGCGCACACTCTGCTCCCTCTGCTCCCTCTGCCATTTGGAAACAGGTGCAGGCACACAAGGTTCTGTTGAAAGCAAATTTTTTTTCAAAGCAAAATACTTTTTGTTAGTTTTTTCGATGGGCCATAGTACTTAACAGGGGTGAAAAATTAATACCGTAAAATACCATATACCGCGGTACTTTGGTAGATACTATACGTACTGTGAGATTTCATACCATTACATCCCTACTGGACATGCCCCTTTATATTTGAATGCACCCTGTACTATTTGATCTTTCTTGGTACACAAGGCAATGTGGACTGCATCAGAGGTTGTATCCAGCAGATCATTCAGTCACACTGTAAAGATCAATCTGGTGCTGGATCATATGTTTCACAAATAAACTCACAACAAAGCTGTCAGGCTATGTATGTCGGTAGTATGTTTAACGTACATAAAGCCGGAATTTGAAGGAAAACTTAATCAAGTTGTGAATATGACCGAAAGAAATGAAAGTGCTTTATTTTTGCTTTCTTGAGACTGTTCTGCTTACATAGCTCTGTGCTTCTATAGGCTGGTGGTGGGGGCGCTTTGTATAAATTGAGTTGTCTCTAGGTGGGTGTGGGTTGGAATACAGAATTAATTTGATTTTTATTGTATTAAATTTATTTCCATACTCTTTTCCAGAATGTTTAATTTATTTTACCTTTCTTGGTTGATTGGTAATCAATTTCTGCTCCAAGCAGTAATTAAAGTTACTTATTTGGAGCGTTCTAAATGTTATTCATGTAATCAACAGGCCGTTTAAATGAGAAGACTAATTAAAAAATCTTTTAGATCTAGAATGACCAGCTGTCTTTTGTTGAATGACCACGAGATGGCAGTAGCCCTGCAGCCATGAGGCTGGTCTCAGCTCTCCTGTGAATTTCGCTCTCCTTTTGTTGCACAGCCATGGCTTTGAAATACATTCGCTGCTCGGAATGTGCCAAGCTCCCCTGCTGGGGCCGACTGTCCCTTTTTGAAGCGTCGACATCAAATGGCACAGAAGCCTTCCCAGCTGTCACCTGACTCATTTTTAATGCCAGTTTGCCCCAGTAAACATTCTCTGTGAAATTACTTTTAGATGTTCATCGAGAGGCTCGTTGCAAACCAAAGCTCGACCTCCTATAGTGAGAGGAAAGACGTTTTTTATCTTTATGATTTTATACCAGGTTTTCAAGGCAGTTATGTTCACTCTCACTGAAGGCACGTGATTGTTCTGTCTGTTTTTAATGTAGAGCGGGTGCCAATTCGGCAGGGCAGGCGGAGTTCAGGAGAGTGTTATTTGGAAAGTTGTTATTATGGCCATTGGTTACCATAATGATGTGAATTCTGTTTAGGTTTTAGGAGCCAGCCGGCACACCTCTGCTGATGAAGTGAATGTGATTGTGCTTGTAGTGGTGTCAATAATTGTTTGGTCTGTGGCAGGTTTTGACAGTGATGTTGATATTGCTGTTTTTGTGCCTGCTGTTGAGCCAGTGTTTCCTCTGAATTCATCCAACAGCTAGAGAAAGTGTACAATTATAGATTAATTACCAAATATTCCTCTAAATAATGATTTTGATATTCATTATTTATATAACTACTACTGTGTATCCAAATAACAGTCATTTAGCATATAGATATTATTCTTTTTAGACAGCGCTTAACATAAATGATGTTTCTGTTCTATAAACGTATACAAAAGAATGTATGTGACCAATATATCAATATTGGGATCAAAACACAGACGGTTACAGATCTAAAACTGAAAAAGCGCCACAGCCCTTAAAGTTAAACCTCAAATCTTCCCGTTTCTGTAGTTTTCTGAGCCAAACCATTCACCTGTTGGATGAGGACGACAGTCTGTACTGCATCTCGGCCTGGAACGACCAGGTTAGTCGATACTTTTTTATGTTTTCACCGATTCATTTCCTTCCCCATTCATCGCTCTCCTCACTTGATCTCTCATCTCAGTCTGTCAATGGAGTGGCCTATTACCACTTTGGTCACTTTCTGGATGACATAAAGCTCTTTTGTTTTGTATGTTTGCGGTGTTGGTCGTTTTGCAATGTTTCAATTACCACTGAAAACCCACTGTAAGTTTATTTATTTCAATTCTGTGTCAGTAATTGTTAACAAGGTCATGATGATCACAGGGTCTGGTAAGATGGGAGTGGAGAGTCCTTCAGCTGGGGTTTAAATCCCACGCTGGAACCCATCTGCCGTGCTGAGGTTTTCTTGAGCTCCGCCGTCTCCTGAGGTCCTGTTCTGTTCTATTTCGGGCCCTGCGATCTCCTTTCCCCGCCAAGGGGGGAAACAGGCGTGGACGAGCTAGAGGAGAATTTTGCTTCAGGGCTCAGCACAGTATCACAGTAGCCGCAATTTTGAGAAGAAAAGTTTCCTTGTATAGAAGCTTAAAATCACTGAGCACTTAGACAGTCCGGAGGGAACTGAAGTTACGATGTTGTTATCAATTAACCAAGTAGGACCAGTAGAACCAAAGTGAAAATTTTATGAATTTCAGGGCTTCTGTCTGTCCCAAGATCTGTTTCTGGACTTGTGTACCAATCTTTGTCTCTTTAGTTGATCTGTCTGTCACTCGTCCAGCCACCTCTGTTTTTAACTGAAAGCGACTGCTAGTATTACAGAATGGCAGTAAGGAAGTAGAATTTAAACTCTCCTATAGAGTTCCTTCCTCTCTTTCATTCCCTGTTTCCCTCCCTAACCTTCCCCCACATTGCCTCTGCCCCTTTGTCCTCCACCCTTATACCTTCTTAAATGACACGCTTGATGTGTTCATGATTATATAATATAAAAGCGCAGCCCCATGTTTTATTCATTGTGCCCGTCCTTCCCTTGCAGGGCTACGAGCACACGGCAGAGGACCCAGCGCTGCTCTACAGAGTGGAGAGCATGCCCGGCCTGGGCTGGGTGCTGAAAAAGACCCTCTACAAGGACGAGCTGGAGCCCAAGTGGCCTACACCTGAGAAGGTGCCTTGTTTTGTTTGTTAGAAATGGATGTATGATATGCCTACAATTACATAAAGGCATATGCATATGCAATGACCATCTGTGTTTCCATTTCTGATCCTAGCTTTGGGACTGGGACATGTGGATGCGTATGCCGGAGCAGAGAAAAGGCAGAGAGTGCATCATCCCCGACGTTTCCCGTTCCTACCACTTTGGCATCATTGGACTCAATATGAACGGCTATTTCCATGTAAGACCCGATATAAAATTTCCAAATTAAGCTGCAACTAGGTGACGAAATAAACCAGTTGGAATCAACAATCATGTCTCTGTATTGGATCATTAGCTCTTGCCTTAACAATCATTTTCTTGTGTTATTATTGTACTCCTTTGTACTTACAGGAAGTGTATTTCAAGAAACATAAGTTCAACACCGTCCCTAATGTACAGCTGAAGAATGTTGACGGGTGTGTACACTTATACCACCTTCCCTTACATTTAATGATAATACAATAGTCATGAGACTATATGATGGCAGTTTGACACTCAGGGTCCTTGTGCTTCATCCTTACAGCTTGAAGAAGGACGCCTATGAAGCAGAGATCCAAAACCTGTTTAAGTAAGCACGCTTTTTATGACAATTTTGCAAAAAATCTCCAGTTTTAATATTTTCAGTTGTAAAGCTCTTGCAGCACAAAATGCTTTAAATACAGTAACTCAGGTTCTTGTTTATATTATTGACCAAAGTTCAAATAACTAAAATAATTGAACAGGAATCAAAGTACGTGAATAAGGGTATGGTGATGATTTAATAGACTGTTCTGGACTAAAAATTGGGGGAGAGTGTTGACTATGGTATGTTATAATTAGAACATTGTAAAGCTGTATAAAAAAACAATGATATAGATAATAATTGCCTTTTATTTGTTTAATTATTGTGAATATTAATTGACATTCTTATGTGCTTGTGTTGCCCAGGGAGGCAGAAGTACTCGACCACACCAAGAACCCGTGTGACGACGCCTTCCTTCCGGACTCGGAGGGAAAGACCTACGTCATGTACATCAAGATGGAGACGGAGACGGACATGGCCACGTGGACGGAGCTGGCCAAGGTAGACCAAACTGGAAGAGCTGGAGTTAATTTGATCGTGAAATGGTGGAAATTGTGGATTCATCTTGGTTTTCTTCTTTCTCTTCTCCATCCTGTAGTGTCTCCACGTGTGGGACCTGGATGTGCGTGGTTACCACCAAGGTCTGTGGCGGCTCTTCAGAAAGAGGAACCACGTCCTGGTGGTGGCCGTTCCCATCTCGCCATACTCGTAAGACATTATCGCCATTATCCAAATTTCAATATATTGTTAATTAAGTAATCTTTCACTATGTCTCACTTTCTTTCTTTTTTTTTTCCTTGACCATTTTGCTTTTTCTGTATTTGGACAGTGTGAAGAAGCCAGCTAACGTCGCTCCGATTCACTTGGAGCCTCCACCCAAAGAGGAGGGAGCGCCGGTGGAGCAGATGTAGACCCAATGTACACACACACACACACACACACACACACACACAGTCTTCCACTAGGGGACATGAGCCTTTACAAACCCAGGCCTTAAACATTTCTCGTATAGACCCCAGCCACAGCCGCTAATCCCCGCTGGATGCTCCGAAACTGCAAAATCTACCGTCTGAACAGACGAAACAAAAGGAAATATGGACGATATGGGTGGAACTGTGACTAAATCAACCTGTGGCCTGAGGTCAGAAAGCAGATTCATAAGCACGGATTATTACCTGTCACTGGATATACTGTTTGACCAGTTTGTTGCTAGATTTCACCGCAAAGCCCCAGCGCTGGATGCGAAGGTCTGTCGTGTTCTTTCTCCTGTGAAGGAACGAGCAAGCCTATTGGCCGAGATGAGCCGGATCGTGAAAGGGAATTGGTTAACATTTACAGGACTTTGAAGGGTGTGCTTGAGAACTGTCGGATGACGCATGGTCCGCCCTTTCTGTCAATTGATGGGATGAAAAGGGCAGGAGAAGGAAGTTGATCCACTTTCCAATTCATGATCTGTAGCTTTTTTTTTTCCGTGGAGGATGGGACAAAAAATACACTGCGTCCAGGCAGTAGTGACCCCAAGCCCGATCACAATGAAACTAGCTTTTATTTTCTGTTCCACTACTGAGTGCTCTGTCCATCCTGTACATACAGTTTAACTTATCTCTATTTATTTTACCAATCAGTTGTTTTCTTTCGAATCCACTTTTATCAGGATCAATGCATTTTTTTTAAAAATAAGCTAACGTTTACAGATGAAGAAATAATAATGTATATACATGCATATATATTTTTTTGATGAAAACTAAAAGAAAAAGGGTCAACATATTTTTCACCACTATTGTATCAAGGTTGAGTAATGCAGCTTGTGCAGCCCTGTGGGCTTCAAACCGCTGCCTCTGACCACTCTCACAGGGAGGGGGGGATTCCTAACACTTGAACACAAATATCTCTAGATATTGCAATTTGTAAAGATTTTGACAATGCTTTGTTTTGCTTTGACAAAGTTTTGTAGAACATTCGACTCCACACGTTCCTTACCTCAATATAAATCCACACGTTGTGACTCACTTTCACCCGTAGCTAATCTGGTCACCGCAGAGAGAAAATATTTTCATTTTCTTCCGCTGCTTTTGCAAATGGTTCCAAAAGCATACTTGTGACAACAATATTAAGTAGGTTCTAACATCCCATGTGAATATATCATAACATCCTCATTCTACAATGTAGATCAATTATCGAGAGGTAGGACACACCTTGTAAGATACTCTCTTTACTGAGAATGGATGGCTTACATTGTACTACATGAGTCATTTTTTATATACTTAGGACGTTTCCATCTGCTTCATATTTTAGTCAGAAATATGTTTTTGTGACGTCGATAGAAGTCAATACAGAGCGGAGAAAGACAATATTTATTCTCAGTGTAGTGAACACAGAAGCTGATAGGCAGTATATTGAGGTAAGGAACACATTAAGTCAAATATTCCACAAAGCGGAGGTTCCATATCGCTTAAACATTTTGAATGCAACAGTTGGACCATTTTGACAGAAGTATGTGGTAGCATCCTCTATAACAACATACGGTACAGGGCTTTCAGTTCTTCAGTTCAGCGCTGTTCAAAAGCAAAGAAAACCAAATGGCTAACTATGGCTAATATAATAACAGTCGAACAATCTGAATTGACTTATTGATCTTTTAGGAATTCATGGTTCAGTTTGGGAAGACAATGATTCCCAGCAGAAAACTCTTTGGCCTAACTTGGTGTTTAGCCCGTCACTGCTCAAAGATGGATGATCTGACTGTTTAAAGCTGGAGAGGCGTTGGTGTTGGTTCTGAGGAGATAATCCCACTTCATGATGGTTTTCTGCATCACACTTCAGTCTTGGTGCCACTTCAAAGTGCCTGTGATGACTTTGCTTCCTCGCGTTCTACCTTCAGAAGTTTTTAATTAATTTTGACGCATTTCAAAAATCGATATTCACACTCTCGTAGGTCATATGACACTATATGACTGAATTGTTATTATTTTTTGTTGAGTATTTGTGGTTTTTGTGGTTTTTATAGTTTGCATTTGAGTATTTTGCGGGCATGTAAAACCGTGTATTTATTAACTAGCTTCTGATATCATACTAGTCTAAACCACTTTTTTTTCAAGGATATGGCCAATATGGAACAACAATCATTATAACAGTTTGTTTGTTGATCATAAACACTGTAGAGTTTGCACAATTTCTGCTCTACTTTTGTTTGCCATCGACATATTCTTTTGTGCTAGAATATGAGTCATCTTCTTTTTGTTAGTCGAGTGGATAAAAGTTGAGCCGTCTTTGCGATTTATTGAACGATTAGGAAAAGGGAGCGGTACGTTTCATCACTGATGATGAGAAGGACGACTCATGGGTTACACAGTTTGACATATGTATGTAAAACTGTATCTTTATCATTAAAATGAATAAAGATTTTTTTATATGTTGTGGTGCTCGTTCTATCTGGTCCACTCAAAACACAAATTGATGACCATGTCATCGGTTATTATTCATGCTATGAACTATTGTTATTCTCGGCTCAAAATTCATACTCCTTTGGCCTTGTGCATGGCAGCAGATTTCCCCAGAGAGCGTCAGGCAAAGCAACGATGAAGGGAGACGTGTGTGGCTAGTGAAATGTATGCAAATCCTCCCGGCTCGGTGAATTTTCACCACCGTTATGGTTGCCCAAGGACAAAAGTGACTTCCTGCTCTGTCCTTGAAGGTCTTGCCCCATAATCTACAGTACATACCTTTCATTATGCCATGGAGCAGAAGTAGAATTTCCAGTTCAGCTTCTCAACAGAGACACTGGGGTTCTGCCTCGTCTAGTCAGAAGATATATTTGCAAAATATTGGAAGAGAATGCCTTTTTGGAATGAAGTGATTTCAGTGCCTGAACATCACTTAATTCTAAAAACTGTGCCCAAATTGGTCTATTTGTGTGTGAATGCCAGCATCTTCTTACAGTGCTATGCATATAAAGCTGTTTGTATGTGTGTGCTTGTGTGTAGGCTGTATTCAGGATATTCCCCGCCTAGCAATTCTAAAGCCACCAGGTCAGTTGGCTTCACGTGAGGCAACTGAGCATATACAAAGACAATGAAGGCTTCTATCCTTCCCACATCTTTTGAGATTCAGTCTGCATGTCATCAGCCCTCGCCTCCAACCCCGTCATTTTGCTCGTCAGTCACAAATCGTTGGCTCGTATCGAAGCCTAAGTGGCGGGCACGGCTCCTTTTTAAATGTCATTTTTGACCTATTGAGCATTCTGATGAGCGGGCCATAGGGGCTGATAGCTGGAATGTAGATGGAATATTGATTGGACCGGCTTTGACTCCGTCCCTCCGAGAGCAGCGAGGGGGAAAGACAGAGCTGGAGGTTATTGTTAAACATGGGGCCGAGAGCACGCCGGGCGAGCGGATGATGATGGATTTAACTCTACATACCCTGCAGGTGTAGAGATAGGCTCACTCCCACTCTCTCACACACACACACACTCTATCTGTGTGTTTTAGTCTTTGCCGCTGTCCCCTCTCCAGTTCACCCTTTCCTTTTAATTCTACCTCTATTTCCATGTCACCCCTACTCTCCATGATTCTACCTCAGTACCTTATGTCTATTATAAAAGACTGTCTTTGCCCAGGATTTACACAGCCTCGCTTCACAATACATGTAATCTTCAAGGGAATTACAGTGTAGATAGAAGACATTGATGAATGATACACAACAAATAAATGTTTGAAGGTCCCATCGGCCACCAACTCATGCCAGTAATGCTGCTTTCTTATCATTATGTTGTAAACAGTCCTTTAACTCTGCACGCCGTTATTGATTTATTCTTGACTCAACCTTGGTTTGTGAATGTGGTAAACATCCATACACACCGACACTGAAGGATCATCGAAGAACAAAAGACAATCAACTTGGCCGAAGAGAGCATCAGCAGCTTTATACCGGATAGAAAGACGAGATAACTGATGCGCGTGAGCCTCCAGTTTGACAGACAAAAGGCAGCGTTTAAATGTTTATTTAATCCTGTATGTTTGCAAAGTACACCTGCCATCTGAGCTAAAGCTCTGTGTCGATCACTTAGAGCTCTTTTTTTCTAATCTGAAACGCTGGCCACTGTTTTGGTATATTTCACCAGCACACTGGAAAAATCAACATATTTTGATATGTTGACAAAGTATTCATAATTCTTCACCAAATCTACTGTATTTAACAGGTATTGCTGGGAAAACTTGGCATCATGCACATGACTTAACAGATAATAAAAACAGATAATTTCCCCTGGAAAAGTAGCCCTTTCATTGATACAAAATGTATAGTATATTTTAAATAGTATATATTCTTTTTCACTATAGAGTAAACCACAAGTACTTTAGTTGTCTCGGGTCCTTAATGTGTTGCCATTTCCCTAATGGCGTTTCAGCGGGTTGTCCAGGTGGCAGTAGAGGTACATGGACACAATCATGGCAGCAACCTAGAGAAAAATATAACTTCAGAAATGCATAAAGACAAGTTCTACTCCATAATTACTTTCTTAACAACATAGTGCATTGTGATCAACAGGGAAATAAAGAAGCTTTTTATTGTATTAATTATCTTTACCTCTGCAAGACCAATTCCCGCTGCTATTCCACCAACGATGTTGGCGTTCTTTTTAAGGATCTCCAGAAGCTGTTCAAAACAGCCCTGTGGAGGCAAGTATGGGCTAGATTAATTACACTTGTCGTAATTTATTATCTATCTATCTATCTATCTATCTATCTATCTATCTATCTGTCTATCTGTCTATCTGTCTATCTGTCTGTCTGTCTGTCTGTCTGTCTGTCTGTCTGTCTGTCTGTCTGTCTGTCTGTCTGTCTGTCACCTCCACATCGTGTCGCAGTGCCTGCTCTGGCCTGCAGGTGGAGCTGTTGTGCCTGCAGCAGCTGGTCGGCAGGTCTCCGTGCAGCTCAGAGTAAGTGGAGTTGTGGAAGTCCGTGTAGTTGGTGAAACCACAGCAGTGCAACTGGGAGAGAGAAAACCATAAAGTTACAATACTATTTTATTTTATTTTATTGTACTCTATTTTTTTTAAATAATATTTTATTTATTTATCTATTTATTTATTTATTTATTTATTTATTTATTTATTTATTTATTTATTTATTTATTTATTTATTTATCTATTTATCTGGGGCGGTCCTGACACGCAGTTGCCCAAGTTTGATCCTGATTGGTCAATTCTTGAAGACGAAGTGACCAAAACTGTGTTTCCCATCTTCAAAACACTTGCGTGATCACTCTGCAGACCCCTGGTCGCTCCGAGAGAATCTACATCATCGCAGTACCACGTTACCATGGTTACGCATGGTTGAGATATACACGGCGTAGGCCGACGAGGGACAGGGAGAACACACGGGGACACAAAGCCCGGGGACACAAAGTGGAGCACGCAGATGCTGGACTCTGCCTGCAGCTATATTTATTATCATTATTATTATCATATGGAAAACTAAATGGCTATATCTCGGGCCTGGATTTAAAAAAAATACAAGACAAATTTGGCGCCAGGGTTCAAAAACCCTGGTGCCAATTTGGTCACAGGGGGCGCTATAACCAACATTCAATTAGTTTGCATGTTCCATGGTTTCATGTTGCAATATCCAATCACAAGTCCTTGGGATATTCCGACAGAGACGGCGCTTTCTCCTTCCATGAATTCAACGCCGTCTGGTTATTATTTTTGTGGTCACGTCGGATGGATGGTACAGATTGTTGCGGCGGCGGCGACCATAAAGGAGCCGGTAGGGAACCGTGCCAAGTTTAACATTGATAGCGAACAAATACGATGAGATTCAAGTCCTGCGATGCAAACGCTAATGCTGGACATCGTGTGCTGTACATGCCTTTCGAGTCCACTTGCAGCTTTATTCGAGTTATTTTTCAAACCAAAGTTGAATGGTCTTATGTTGCAACATTTATTCTTTATTCTTTATTCTATTATTTATCCTCTGAGGTTGAGGGAGTTCAGCTTCTCTGCTTATTTATTTATTTATTTTTCTATTGACTGTAGCAACAGATGTCTATTGCTGTATTACAGAGCAGTGTTCTAAAGAATCACTTTTTTTTTTAAATTAATCTACAGACAAGTCTATACAAACCCAAGGTCTTTGAGTGTGCGCTGAGGGAATAAAAGAACTGAGAAACAGCAAAAAGGTTTACAATAGTAAACTAATTTACCTCCTTTTACAGTAGCACTCGATGAACAGAGATCCACATGCCTTTGTCATTGTTAACCTGGGGTCAGAACGAGGCGTATTAGTTTTAAAGTTTATTTTTTAATGGACGACTTGGCCTGACCTCATGGGGATTATGGCTCCGGCAACGCGTTGGAAAAACAGAACGTATAATGCTCGTTCACAGACAAATGGAGAATATTTTCTTCAAACCTCATCCCTTATTTACAATTATTAAGCGAGGTCTACTATGAGAAAAGGCAGCGCAGCGAGACACAGATGCAGACGAACTAAACCCACAGTGCACGTTTGACATCGAGCTCAACTCAACGTTCCTTTTGAAATGGAGAGTTTTGAACTTGAATTAGAATTGAAATAATCGAGCCAGGTGATAAGAAACATTTGTTATTCAATATAGTGTTGTTGCTGTTGGGTTTCTAATGGAGGACTGACACACTCAAAGAAAGTACATCAAGGAAAGTGTTATCTGTTGAGATACTCTATGCGATCCGTGGAACTTTACAGTCAGTTGTCTTTGCTTTTAATAATTAATCGGATCCACAGCTCGGTCCCTAATGCTCTTGTGTGTAATGCTGCTGAAAACACAAGGTGAGTAATATTGTCCATCCATCAAGATGCTTGAGAGACCTTTTTCTGTTCGCTTACTTTGCACATTTCTATAGATCAGTGTTTTTCAACGGCTGTGCCATGTGCCACACCGGTGCGCCGTGAACAATGTTGAAATTCCACAAAAACGAATCAGGGAAATGAACTTTTGTGTCGCAAGATCAAAACGGCAAGGCCGCGCTAATTCGTCAAATTCATTCGTTCGGTCCGTGATGGTTATCGGTCGTGATGAAAGGGTCGACTCTTCGGTAAAAAGAGTCGGTTGGTTACGTGCACGGTGAGCGAGGGAGGACTTCCGGTGAACGATGTGAATTGAAGTTGACTCCCTCGCCCACTCTTTTCCCCCCACTGCTCTAATAGAGTTGTTGGCTTGCGGAGTCTTGCATAGCTATTAGTAGGCCATAATAAGCACAGTTGACATGTTTTTAGTGGTAAGCAGGATAGTGGCTGAAGCCTGGCTCCCCTATTGGCCACTCCAGTCGTAATTGCCTTTTTGGGGCATTTCTTCATAATGGTTATTTCTTAGAGGCGGAACTATTTCTGTACAGCCGCAACACACCTGGGATGCATTTTTCCACGAGTGCCTCTGGAGACTTTATTTTACAACTGGCAAGTCGAGTAAACCAAGAAATGATTACAGATGAGCTAATAATATCAGAAGGAAGATTGCTTTTCGCCGCTTTTAATTATTCCATCCGTGACTGTATCTATTTATCAGAGTTTAGAGCCCCTAGCATGCCAGGAGGAAAACATAGCAAACAGTTAGGTTTTTGCACAATGCATAAAAAAAAGTTAATGCTACGGTAAAGTTATCTCCCATAAGTAGACCGTTCAGAAGGCAGAAAAAATATGTATTGTTGGAAGTAGTATTAGAAGTCGTATTAATATGTGCATTTATTATTACAATACAGAAGTTGTATTGTTACATATTGAGTCATAATTTTAAATTATTATCGGGAAAATTGGATATTTTATATAATTGGATATAATATTTTTGGTCATGCATGATGCCGACCTAGTGTTAGTGTATAGGGCGTTTACTCACTGCTCATTTGTGTATGTTGCAGTGTATTCCGTTTTATTTCAAATAGTCGCCGAAAAATGCCGAAAATTCGGAAAGAAATCCGAATGAGGGAGGTGGTCAAGTTGGTGTATCGATAAAAGGTCTTTTTTTAATTTTTTTTAAATAATAATTGGGGTGGGGAGTCACCTATTTGGTGTGATAATCAGAATGGTATAGTATTATATCATTCAATGTTATAATACATTGCAACATGTGCGCACGACTCGTGTCTCCTCCCCTCCCAGCTCCAACCCCCCCAGCCCACACTTCAGTTCATTCATTCATTACGATCCTGTGTGTAATTCTGAACATATTTCTGTCATTCAAATGTCTCTGTAATCCGCAAAGTCTGATTGTTAATTCCTTCCTTGTGTCAATTGTGTTTTTATCACCAGTCAATCAAAGGTTACGATTTGAAAGGTAAGCGTCGGGTTTTCGCTGCCTAAGGCACCACACTCACCTTGCGACTCAGTGGCGTCGATAGGGGTGAGCGTCCGAATAGCCGCGATCTAAAAAAAACACTTTTTTTTCACACAATAGCCCCGGATCTGTCTGCGATGGGGCGCCCGCATCTGCGCTCCACTGTGCTTCCCCGTGCCGTGCCCCGTGCTTCCAAATGAAACAAATTGAAACTATGTGTTTTTATTTTAGATGTCGGCTATTTTATTCTACTCTGTTATAGAACGAAACAAAAAAGCATCAGGCGTAATGGGGACACTCTCCAGGCTCAGGCCGCATAACAGTAGTGGATAAATTAGCATTTTCTTTTGCCGATATTCTGAAAATTCGGTTAAAATTCGCGCTAGATTTGAATGGAAACCTGACTTTAGAGAGCGAGAGAGAGAAGCCCCCAGCGAGCGCTCCCTCAAGTGGACCTACACTTGGCTACTCCAGTGTTACCTTCTCTGATATTGTCCACTAGTGTGTTCTATCTATATGTTAAACAGATCATGTAGAAAATGCATTATAAAACCTTTTGGAAAATAGTTTCAGCACCTTAAAGTCTGACAGATGTTTTTTTCGTTTCTCAAAGATCCCAACAAGCACAACAGATAGACTCAGAGAGCGAGAGAGAGGAGCCCCCACTGACCACTGGCCCAAGTGGACCTCCACCTATACCAACTCTTTCACACATACACTTGGCTACTCCAGTGTTGTTACCTTATTCTGTCTATATGTTAAACAGATAATGTAGAAAGCACATTATAAAACCTTTTGGAAAGACAGTCGTTTTTAGGGAATATTATTGCCTTTGTGCATTAGTTTGAGACAGGTGGATTCAAAAGAAAATATGTTATTGCCTTTGCAATATAATGTCGGCATTATAGAGTTTTTGCAGTGACACAATTAGTGTTTCTGACAATGAATAATAAGTGAAGTTTACTTACTCAGTGCTAGCTCAGAGGGCCAGGTCAGAGGGTTTTTGAAACAGACTTCAAATATAAACGTTGAGTCCCTTGCGTCTTGATGTCAATGGAAAAGATGTATCAAAATTTGAATTCAGTATGTACACAATAGAGGGCTTTCACGGAAAGCTTAGAATGCATTTATCCTCCATGTTGGAAGGAACAACGGTTGCTATGTGCAAAACAATTGCTATGTGTTGATATATGAAATATATTTGGTGTCTGATTACTGGATCTTGTAAACAAGTCACAGTGGAACAGTAATTTAATGCTTTTCCAATGTTTTACCTATTCTACCACTGCACAGAAATTAGGCAATTTCTTTTGAAAGTGGTTACCAATGGTTACAGGCAGCCATGCTGGAAGAAAGAGAACTATACAAACATTCCGTGCAAGGCCTCTATTGTCAGTCTTTTAAGGGCTATTGTGATTTACTTTCAAATGTTTTTGCAGCTTTTTGAGATGTGACATTTATTCTGAACCAAGAATTCTTGGTTTTATGTTGATTATATATGTTGGTTACATATAATGTAATCAGACTTTGATTAAAAAATCCTTTTAATTATGTATCTGTCTGCGTCTCTGTATCCCTGATGATACACTGACAATGAGCTCATAGTGCTGCTGAGCACCATAAGCTGAGCTCAACATCAGCTCTCAGAGCAGTAGTAATACTCTGTAGCTTGGGACACTTGTACTTTGTAGCTATAGTGTAAGCTTCTTTGTTACTTCACCTGCAGAAATAAGAAAAAAATGTTTTGATATATTTGATCTATTCCACCATTGCCTGAATTCCAAATAATGTAGATCTATGTGTTGTAGGTGCCTAAACTAGTCCCTTATTTTATAGTTAGATGCATTTTTATGTTCATATAATAGTGATTTCTGTGCCACCCATGGCCGGCGGTGGCTATGGGCAGGGGTGAGCTCAGCCCACCCAAATGTGCGTCTTGCCCACCCAAAAGAGAAAAAAAAATTTCAGAAGCGATCGCTCTGCAGCGTGATCAGAGCGATCTCCACTCCGCTGCGCATCCCCGTTCCCCATTCGCGTTCCCCGTTTCTCCAAACAAAACAAATAAAACAGTGTGTTTTTCCCCCGCAAACATGTGAATCAGCCAGTCAACATTTCTTACTGCCACCCCCAATCAAAGCAGTCTAGAACTGGGCCTGGTACCACCCCAAAATGACCACTGATCTCATCGTGGCCACCTTTTTGACCCAAAATTGCCTGACTCCACCACTGGCCATGGCAGAAAAAGGGTTGGAGAAACACTGCTATAGATGACATTGCACTCAAAGTATAAAGTAAAGAGGTCATTGATATAGAGACGAGTCAAGTCACGCAGCTAAAGCAAGAAGCTTGTGTTTGCCGTTGTTTGGTGGTGTTTCCTGCCCCTTGTACCTCAGTCATGGTGGAGTTCCACAGCTTGGTGACCAGAGGATCGCTGCCGTACTGCTCCTTCAATGCAGGCGTCGCCCAAGCTCGGAGGATCCCCTCGGCCTGCGACAACACACATACACACGCGCATGCGCACGCACGCACGCACACACACACACACCAACAGAGGCACAGTGAGCAAAGGTGCGATTTATTCGACTCAATCGTGTCTCAGATTCACAGGCTGATTGAAGTTTAATATGAAAAGCCTCAATCGGTTGAATTGGAATCGAGAAGTCAAATGAAGGTGAGCGAGTTTAACAGAAAGGAAAGTTTAGCTACACAATGAAAATGCCCAGA
>OMKR01044351.1:0-19807 GCA_900302355.1 Cyttopsis rosea | reverse complement strand
GGTGATGGTGCGTTCTCATCTGGACTGGACTATTTGGGCTGCAGGGGAAATGCCTCTAAAAATGTAGGTGACATATTATTAACGATAGAAAAAAAAAACCAGCAAAACATCGCCCACATTCTGATTATTTTTTTACATGATCTACTGTCTATTTTAAAGAGAATAATCAAACTATAAAAGAAGGAATCTCTGTCTGTCTGTCTGTCTGTCTGTCAGTCTGTCACACTTGGTGGGTGTATTGCTGGGGACCCAAGGAGGTGCAGTATCGAATTTGGTGCAATTTGGACACGCGACACATATAATATTAATAAACTTTGAATAAGCAAGCGAATATCGAGCCGCTCCGCTCTGTGCAGCAGTGGGGCGGGGCTTCAGGGCTCTGCGACTGAGTCACTTACGTCTGCAGTGCAGCCCGTTCCAAACAGGCATGTTTTGAACGGCCACTGCACTGCAGTACACCTAAATAACAAGAATAGTGCGATGCCTTCATTTGATAAATCACAATGCAAAATCTTTCAAGTATGACTTTTGGTGTATTACATGTAGTTGACACTGATATTTTGGCACATCCTTCTCATACACACACACACGTGCACGCACACACACACACACACTAGGAATGGACAACAGTCTTATTTCTAAGTGTTAACAAATCAGTGCTTGTCAGTGACAAAAAAAGTAGTAAGTAGCAAATGTTTAACCTAAGCTTATTTGGGCTGTGGAGGAAATTTGGATTTTGCAAAAAAATTTGGTGAGAGTAAAAAAAAAACTGCAAAAGATTCTGTCTTTTCTATCTATTTAAAATAGAACAAAACTGTAAAAAAAAATTAAGAATAATAGACCTAAAAGCAATAACAGTGAAACTTATTCTGTGCAAATATAGGTCTTATAGGTTTTATTTTTAGTTATTTTTAAAAATGCTAAATGTTTCAAGTTTGACGTTTGGTGTAATACAAGTAGTGAGACGGATAATTACAAACTACAATATAATTATTTGACGATTTTGGCACATACCTAACACACACACTATCAAAGTCCTGTATGCGAAGATTATTGCCGTGTGTCTGTGTGTGTGTGTGTGGTATCCCGATGTTTGCCTTAAGGCTGTGACAGAAACAGGTGGGACAGTTCTGTTTTTGAGAAAAATGGCGGACTAATGTGATTGTGAGAGAGAGAAAGAGGGAGGGAGAGAATGGGTGGGTAAGTGAGTGGGCGAGGAAGAGAACGACAATTAGAGGTGGAGAAGAAATGAAAAGTGGGGTGCAGGTGATGGAGGAGAGAGAGGAGAGCCAAGTGGTCACAGAGAGAGAGGAATGAGAGAAGCAGGAGAGAGAGAGAGAGAGGTGGAGAGGGAGGGAGGGAGAAAACAAGTGGGGAAGTGAGTGGGCGAGGAAGGGAAAGACAATATGAAGTGGAGAAGAAATGAAAAAGGGAGGTGTGCAGGTGATGGAGGAGAGAGAGAGAGAAGCAGGAGAGAGAGAGGTGGAGGGAGAAAAGGACAGAGAATGACAGAAAAGGAGGGACACTCGGATTGAATAAGCCGATCAGTCTGGTTATTTATTCAGAATATTGCAGCTGTCATGAAAGCTGCCTGGAAACAGTGATCAACATTTTTCAGCGTTTTCTGACATTTTACGGACAAAACAACTAATCGATTAATCGAGAAAACAATCGACAGATTGATCGATAGTGAAAATAATCGACCCGGATTCCAGCCTCATAGATTTGACCCGGAAAGAGTTGTTTTGGCTGATAAACAAAGGTTGCCGTGGCAACCGCCGGTAAACACGCGTAACCTTTGGCGGGAAAGCGAGAGTGTTGTTCTGTTGGGTTTGACAAGGGAGCTAAACATGGTGATATATTTGGACGGATGCAAAATCCCAAATGGGGACATATTCAAGAAGGTGTCCGAGAGGATTGTAGACGGAGGTTTTTCCCCGGATGGTGGAGCAAGTACTTCCTGTCAATAATCTGACTATGCCACTCGCCATTTAGACTCGCCATTTAGTTTTTCAGTAATCGCATTATTCCAAACACATGTAAACACCTTAAATGCTTATTACCTTAACCTGAATATTGATTGATGGGTATTGGGTGCATGTAAACACATTGATTGGGTTTTTCACCTTTGCATTTTTTTAAAATTTTGTCTTGTCAATTTTGTAGATTTTTATTATTGTCTATTTCACCATTCATTTACATTATTATTATTATTATTATTATTATTATTATTTATTCACTTCATTATTGTCTTAATGTCTTTACCTCGTTATATGTTGTGTAACATTATAATTGTCATATACAGTCTTAGATATACAGTTGTGGTCAGAAGTTTACAGTTTAAAAGAACATAATTTCTACAACTCTTATTTTTCTGTGATAGTGTGATTGGAGCACATACTTCTTTGTCACAAAAAAGATTCATGAAGTTTGGTTCTTTTATGAATTTATTATGGGTCTTCTGAAAATGTGACCAAATTTGCTGCATACATGTTCTTTACAAGTGTATGTAAACTTTTGACCACAACTGTATGTCTTTGAATGAATTGTTGTTATGCCAATTTAGCAAATTTGAATTGAAATTGAATTGAGAATGACAGGGGGGGTGTTTGGGTGAAGGTCTGTCCCGTGGTTCTTCTCCTCCTTCCTGTGAACGCTCGTCTCTGAGCCTTTGTTTGGGATCTGTCATCAGGCTAATTACTGTAATTCCCTCCAGTCTGAGAACAAAGGCGCTGATCTGAGGATTAGCCCAGCGGACAGACAGCGGCCCTGCTGCAGGTCTTCCATTCAGAAAATTGGTACACACCGACAGAAACTATGAAATGAATGACATAGAATAGAATAACTATGTTTCTGGGGGAGCTTTGTGAAGTAGATTTTTACATAGAATTTCAAGAAAACAGAACAAACTTGTCTTATTCTTGATTTTGAAAGGTTTGCACTTATTTTTATCACCAGGTTATTGTAGTTGCTGGTTTTATTTTCTATTGTTTATCTTCGGTTTATAGTTTATTTGTGATTGTTTATTGTACATTATTTTTCAATCTTTGGTTTAATCCTTATCTTCACTGTATATTTCCAATTTTTCAGGTAATCCTTTTTTTTTATTGCGTATTGGCATTTTCTTTTTTCCATTTGTATTTCTATTATGTTTGTTATTATTATTGCTGCTGTGACACTTAAATTTCCCTCAGAGGATCGAATAATCTAACCATCTATCTATCAAACAAAGAAGCATAGTGGTATAGAACAGACGAACATAGAATAAAATAATCCATACAAGGTTTTATAAAAGGCTTTTGGCTTCATCATAGGTGACTTCTAAAGCCAGCCATTGAGACCCCAAATTTATAAAAACTAACTTCAAAGACAAATAAACACAACTTCGAATACGCAATTTGATCACCTCATGGTTGCAAAGTTCATAGGTTTGTGCCAATATCTACGCCTGCACCCTTTGGCGCTGGTTCTCGGCGGGGGTCTGGGGGACCCCCAGGGGTTTTCTGGGTGTTTCCAGGGGGGCCCCAGCAAAAATGATTCATTGTTAAACTTCACTGTTACATTAGAATTTGTGCTCTGTTGCAACATCACAGACATATTCAATTTATATTGTACATGAAATAAGTTCCCAAAAATTGCATCAGTTACTGGGATGAATCCCAGGTGATGCATATGTGTTGTTATGGTGTTAGCAGGGCTACTCTCACTATTCATTCATTGAGTAGCTCACTCACCCCATGACAAGGAAGGTTGTCTAGTTACAGGTGCAGTGTGGCTATCTTGAAGGGTGCTAGGCTTTACGGTCATGGTGGGAAGATTATGTTAAGAGAAGATTATAATATTTGTTTTTGGGAGCATCCCTTTTGTCACAAAAATGTAATATATGTAGATGTTCTCAAGGTTTCAGGTGGCCAATTCCATCCAAAATGACATATACAGCTTACAAATTGTGAAAATGTATTTACCCATAATCCTTTGCAGCCTCAATTTGAATACAGCCTTGAACTTGGCTGAGTGCTGCAAACTGTGATGCTTTTTTCCCACTGAAGGGTGGTTATAAATCTCGCTCACTGATGCTGAAATGCTTTGTGTATGAATTGGTTTTGATAAAATAAATAAATAAATAAAAAGTGAATTAAAATGATTAAATATCCAGATTAAAGCTTCAGATATAAACCCTTTCCTTCTCTCTGTCTCCCCTAGGTGGCGCTGCTGGGTTTGGACCTCTTATCTGCCTTGGTGACTAGGTTACAGGAGCGATTCAGGGCCCATGTGGGAACAGGTAACACGCCAAATCCCCTTCAGGGTTTTGTCAGAATAGTAATCCTGGCAGTAACTCACACCTCAGTATCACCTTGTTGATCGCTGATCCCCTCTTTGCCTTCTGTGTGATGTTACTTCCCTGATTCCCTCAAACTGATTTCACTGATAATTCATTGTTTGGGATTTTAAAGTGGTAATCTGGAAAATTATTTTGTTTAAAATAAAACCCAACAAAAAAGACAAACAATCCCATATTTTATATCATTCATGTGTGTGCTCTTCTATACGCTGTTTCCATTGTTGGTGGCGGGGTCCGCCTTTACCAGCAACAATGCAAAGATTGCGCAATAAGTGAAGAGCAGCCTCGGTGAATTTGATAAAGCAGATTGCTAGTTGTGGTCTGTAAACTGTTGATAAACACAACATTCCAAAAAAATATCCCCACCACCTCAAGTGACCAAGAAAAACAAACATCAATCCATCAGAAGAAGACAAACTTTGGAGGAAAGAAAGTGACCAGAAGTTTTCTGGGACTTCCCGATACAGAGGAGGATTTTTGCTTATTTAATTCAGATTTGGGTTGAATTTAAGTTCAGCGTTTAATGCTCATGTAACCTCCCCAACAGCTTCAGGCTTTTCCCTCCTTTGAAGATTCCCTCTTGTTGTCCTTCGTGGTGTTAGACGCAGGTCAGGCGTTATGTACAGAATCTGAGGCGAACTCTTCACTGTGATCTCAGCAGGTTTCCCTCAGGGACTTCAAGGCTTTTGAGAATTATGCAATTTCCTTGATTTTATTTTATGCCCAGTGTGTCATTTTCACTGCGTCGTTCCCACTTCATTATTGCCTCTTATCGCCACTCTCACTCTGACTTTTGACTGACTTGGGCGGTTTGAATTGGAATGATAAAACAAATCAAACAGACCAGTTTCTGCCTTCTGGTGTTAATTTTTGAATGTTTGAATGTTAATATCGATCTAATGCATCGATTTAATGCACAGCCGCCCAGAGCTTGGCAATTTGACCTTTCACACTACTCGTTTTGGCCGTTCTGCAGTGCAGGGACACAGTAAAAATGGGGTTAATTTCATTGTGATGTGATTGTTATATTTCATGATCGATGGCTAGAAAGTAAATTAAAATAAATAAAGCAGAAAAGTACCGGTATACATATGATAAAATAGTCAGAAATACAAAAAAAGCAAATACCTAATTTAAATACTAAGACATTTATTGGATCATAATCGGAAGAACCACAATGACTTTAATTTGCCAGTTGCATTTACATGTACTAAATGCACCTACATTACATCTACAGACAATAAAAAAAAGCTTAACAGTCCGAAAAAAAAATACAAAAAAAAGTGAGCCAAATATACACAAATAGCTGAAAAAAGCAAAACAAGAATGGTGAAATATACAGTATAAATATACAGAATATACAATGTGATCCTATGCACAGGATAAGTTATTTGTATGGGTATAAATTATGATTATAAATAATTCTATATATTTACTAGGTTGTTACAGGATGATGGATAGGTCAGTATATAGACCAGAGAACAGAAGACACATAATACATTTATACATAGCTAGAAACTCCATTGTTCCTCGAGAAGGATCTTGGCAATTATATCTCAAACATTTCCATTTGTTTTAGTTCTTTAATATTTATTTCGATCCAGTTTTTCACAACAGAGAATCCACGTTAGCTGCATCGCTCACGGTTTCCCTCTGTTTTGCTCCTCTCAGTCCTGCCGAGCCTGATCGACAGACTGGGAGACTCCAAAGACCAAGTGAGAGACCAGGACCAGACGCTGCTGCTGAAGATCATGGAGCAGGCCACCACCCCGCAGGTAAATGCATGTACTGCAGGCACTAGAACATAGCTGTAAACTGAAAAATATGACTGATGAAACATATCAATCCTGGTCTGAATATTAACATTGCTTTACAAATGTGATTTAAATCGGCATTATAGATGGTAAGAATGGCTCAGTATGCCACCTACTGGTTGAAATCAGAACAAAGACGTAGATTTGTACGTTTGTAGTGATATGTCACAAATTTTTTTTTTTTTGCTTCTTTATTTCATCACAAACACAAACATGGCTCACACACACTGTGTGACACTCCATCAGTATACATAACACATACATAAAGAAGAGGGTGGAGCATTGACTAAGCAGGGACTGAAACCACGGCCCTTTCCCCAAAACTCTTATGAATCAAGCCACGCCCCCTCACCAGCCCCCACTCCTCGCCTACTTCTTGGCATTTGAGGCTCAAACCAAGGGGTGAATTTGCTCTTTAGTACATTTGAAATTAAAGGTGCAGTGTGTAGAATTAGTGGCATTTTGCGGCGTGGACTTGGCAGAAATGGAATGGAATATGGAATACAATATTCATAAGTATGTTTTAATTAGTGTATAATCCCATGAAAATAAGCATCATTGTTTTTGTTACCTTAGAATGAGCCGTTTCTATCTCCATGGGGGCTGGAGCCCCTTCCACGGATGCCGCCATGTTGCACCGCCATGTTGCTACAGTAGCCCAGAACGGACAAACCAAACACTGGAACTGGCAACCTCACTGCTAGTGGCTGCTAAATTCCACACATTGCACCTTTAAAATTGAATATATATATATATACATAATCCAAAATTTTATATGACCACAGGGGAATATCAAAACAAAGCAAAAATATATAAGGAAATATCGGATACTATCAGACAATAATATATATATATATTTTTTTTACTTTTCCTTTATTGTTTCAAAAAAACAAACATAGGTCACATACACTGTGTGACACGTCATCATCACATTCCAAGCATGTCACAAAACGACACTCGCGGATGACAGATCATCAACCTTTCCGAATATGTCATAAACATATACTGCAGATGAAACCACAGGTCCCCAATCCAGAACCTATTCCTCCTTTTTTTTAGTAGGGATGTATTCTAGGCAATAAATTCCCCCGTGGAGCAGGATGCAGTGGATACAAGAGGTGTGTGTGAGTGGATGGTCCCGGGTTCTTTGTGTTTTAAAATTTATGTCATGGTGCTTGAACACATGAACACATGTTTTTAAAACGCATTTCAAGAAAACAAACAGAATTTAAAAGCTTCATGTATTCAAACACTTTTTTGACACTCAAAGGCGTAGATTTCAGGGGGGCGCAGGGGATATGTCCCTCTCAATATTTCGAGCACGTGCATTTGTCCCCCCAATAAAACAAATTTTGTGTTGTGTTGCATGCGCAAATTTAGGTGTGATGTCATTGTTACCCCAAACGCTCTGTTTGACATGTTCACACAGATACAGAGAAACCAGAGTTAAAAAAAATCAGCACTTTAGAAGGCATTTAACCTCTTAAAGGTGTAGTGTGTTGAATTTAGCAGCCACTAGTGGTGAGTTTGCAGAATGCAACCAATGAATTCCCCCTCCGTGTCCTGGGCGGTGCAAAATGGCGACATCAGCGGAGGAGAATCTACGGTGGCCGCAAAACTCGCGAAATACACAAAAGTCCCTCTCTAGAGCCAGTGTTTGGTTTGTCCGTTCTGGGGTACTGTAGAAACATAACGGTGCAACATGGCGGTGTCCATGGAAGGGGCTCCAGCCCCCATGGAGATAGAAACGGTCCATTCTAAGGTAACAAAAACACAATTATTATTTTTATGGGATTATACACTAGTTAATACATACTTATGAATATTTATTTCTGCCAAGTTCGTTCTGCTAGATGCCACTACATTCTACACACTGCACCTTTAAACACACATAGTAGAGTAGATAGTATAGTATCAAAACATTCTGTGGCATCCAAAACCAAATTTCTAAAGCTAAGTAGTTAATCTCGAAAAAACAAACAAGCCTTAGTAATGAGTAATGAGCTTTCACTCGTTACTTCCAAAATAACCACCCTCCAAAAATATTGTCAAGAAAAATAATATAGTTTAGGAATCTCGCCTCAAAGTGAAAATATAGGCAGTCCTTCCAAAGACAACCCGAGAGAGAACCCTGGGTCCGGTTCTCTTCTGCTCACCGATCCACCCTGTGTCCCCTGCAGTACATCTGGGACAGGATGCTGGGAGGCTTCAAACACAAGAACAACAGAACCCGAGAGGGAGTGTGCCTTTGCCTCATCGCCACGCTCAACACGTAAGTCTCCTTAAGCCCTTTTCACATAGGACGCGGCGTGCGCTGCGCTCAGTGTAGTGCACGCATGCACACTTTTGGGACCGCTGTCAAACTTTGACAACAGGAATATTGTTTATGGTATTATTATTTTAAGTTCAGTTGGCCTGTATGAAATATTACATCTTATTTTAATGACGGGGAATAATCATGCTCATGTCTTGTAGGTAATATTTATTGGCCATTGGCCATATATCGCTAATCTCCATGGCATTTAAACACACACCTTGTCTGCCCACTTGGTTGGAAACCTGTATCCACGACAGGGATTTCCTTCCAAGGTCCCGATAAACCCGCTAGGACGTGTTGTAAAGCTCGGGGAATTTGCACACCGCTAAAATCAGTTTCTCCTCCACATTGCACAGATACTTCCTGTTTGCTTCACCTCTTGTTTCTCTTGGCCCATCTGGGATTATGTCACGGCATGCCGTGCTACTCCGCGCTACTCCGCGCTACTCCGCGCAAAAGTAAAACCAAGTTGAACTTTGCTCGGCACAGATCCTGCGCGGAGCAACCAATACACACCAATGAGAGCAGCATGCACCGCATCCTGTATGAAAAGGGCGTAATGCTAGAAGGAGTAAAGTAGTAGTAGTAATAGTACTTACATAAGTGGAGTCGTAGCTATAATGGCTGCAGTGGGGGTAGAAGTGGTAGGAGTCTCCAATACTGGTAGTCGTCATAAGGTCAATGATAAAAGGTGTAGTGGTAGTATTAAGAGTAGTAGTAGTTGCTGTAATGGCTATAGAGGGAGGAGAAGTGGTAGTAATCTCCAATAGAGGTAGTAGTCATCAGGACAATAATAAAATGTGTTTAGTAGTATTATTAAGTAGTATTAATAGTAGTAGTACTAGTAGTAGTAGTAATGTCCGTAGCTGGAGTAGAAGTCGTAGTGATGGTATTAGTAGTAGTAGTAGTAATGGTGGTAATGTAGAAGTGGTTGAGTAAGTAGCATATTGTAAGAGAATATTCATGTTTTCCCAGATCAGGTGACTTAAAAGGTCTCTCTCCCTTCCAGGCACGGTGCCCAGGGTTTGACCCTCAGTAAAATCGTCCCCCACATATGTAACCTCCTGGGGGACCCCACCAGTCAGGTAAGACCCCCTTTCCACTGTAATGTTTTTGGACAATTTGTGAGAAATATATCTATATAAAGGTGCTTTGGGTCAGGTTTCTCAAGTAAAATGTGTTTGAATAGCCATTTATCACAGTTTGACAGTACCCCTGAACCCTGAACCCTTAATGGGCAAAGGGAAGAAGTATTTGGGGATATAATATATATGGCAAATAATGCAAAATGGAGGTATAAAGTTGAACCTGGATCTTGTCTCGTTCACACTTTGCTGTGTCATGGACCAGACCCCTCCCTGCTCAGACACAAAGGAGCTGCAGGCTGAGGAGTGTTTTCTAAAGGCTGGGGAGCCCCCTAGTGTTGACTTGGAGTAACGCACCCCAAGATTCATCACCAGACACCAGCGGTCATGTATGAATGAATAGAAATGTCTTCCGAATACCTTGATGGAGCTACCAGGACATGTTTCAAGTGTGACTGACATTCAAAGGAATGAAAAGTAATATGATGTCTGCCAAGCTGAAAATTGCCAAAAATGTTACATAATGAAACAGGAAATTAAATCTAAAAGCTGGAGAGGGTTTCTAAAAGGCCCATTTATGAAAGATTAACCTCTAAATAAATATATTACAAAAGATCACATGCTGAAAGAATGTAATCACTACAGTCGGGCAGGAAAGTAAAAAAAAGACAAAAACTCATTTTACTCAATGCAATGTTTTTGACCTGGTTATTTGTGTATAACAGTCTGCCATGTAATTAATGGTGTGTTTTCTACGCGACACATGACGTAGAATGGCAGCATTTAAAATTTAACATGTGAATCCCAACATCATCGCCAGCGAGCTCAGACTGGGTTCACAACGCACACCCAGCGGCTGTTCAATAGAAACTCTGCAAAACGTCGCAGGAGATTAGAGGCTTTGAACAGACAGAGTAGAATCCAAAACAGAGCAGCCATTAGATGGTGGCGAGCAGTGATTCCGGCACGGTGACTCAGTGGTTCAGCATTGTTGCCTCACAGCAAGAAGGTCCTGGGTTAGAACCCCGGCCGTCCCAGGTCCTTTCTGTATGGAGTTTGCATGTTCTCCCCTTGTTTGCGTGGGTTTCCTCCCACCGTCAAAGACATGTACGTATCCCAAGCCTGGATAAATGGGGAGGGTTTCAGGAGAGTCGGTTTTTTATGCCAAATCAAAATATGCGGATCGGATGGAAACAGATGATCCGCTGTGGCGACCCCCAACGGGAGCAGCTGAAAGAAGAAGATAATATAATACGATTTTTGTTTTGGTGATCAGGTGCGTGACGGGGCCATGAGCAGCCTGGTGGAGATCTACAAACACGTTGGAGAGAGGGTCCGGATGGACCTCAGCAAGAAGGGGCTGCCACAGTCACGGTACGAGGGCTTGTCTGACTGACTGACTGAATGGATAAATGATGAGGGGGATTGCTGATTGAACGATTGGTTAGCTGGTGAACTAACTGACTAACTGATTGATAAGATTAACTGACTAACTGGTTACCTATCTTGGGCGCTGACTGACTGATTGATTGGCTAGCTGATTGGCCAATTGACTGACTGATTGGTTATTTAGCTTGTTGGCTGCCTGGTTGACTGACTGATTGGGTAGCTGGTGTGCTGGTTGACTGATTGGTTGACTAATTAGCAGCCAGCTGATTGGCAGATTGACTGACTGACTGACTAAATCCTCTTGTTAGTGTACTGTATTTGTCTGTTTATTTTTCCCTGCCTTCCTTTCATTTTGTTTGTTTCTCCATTGAACACTCACACACACACACTGCGCCATTTACAAGCCCACTTAACCCATTTACAGCAGTCACCATTTTGTGTGTGAGAGAAAAAAAGGTTAAATTCTCTATTATCGTCCGATTGACCAGAGGATTTGATCAGAAATTCATCAGATTCACCAATTCACACTTTTTTTTACCACTTAATACATTTTTCTCCATTTCTCCATCCAGTCTCTTTTCTTTAGTATCGGACAGTTTTGTCTCTTGGTATTAAACTTTGTGCTGGAGACTGCTGACAGCCTACTTAACATGCTACCAGACCGATATCATAACAATATTAATAATAAAAACTAAATATTACTTAACAATATATAAATAAATAAAATACATAAAAAATAATATAAATCAAAATATAAAACAATTTTTTTTTCTAAAAATCACGTAAAAATCAAGTTAAAAAACTTGAACAAACACACACACAAAGGCAACTGGGCGGTTAATAGCAACATCTGCTGGTGGCAGCCTCCCTCGAGGGCCTCTGCCTCTCTGATCACAACCATACTTTTACTGCTATGGCCACAGACGGCCAATTACAAAGCAATGACATCTGCAATGAGGTCTCTTCCTTCTCGGCCCCTTGATTTGCATCCCCATTTACTCATCCCACACTTCCACTGTGGTCCGTCCATGCAGGCCCCAGCAGGGCCCTGTCTGCCGCCCAGCTGCTTTTCCAGTTCTGGAGTGGACACGGTCATCATCAAATCAGCTATGAATGAATACATTTGTATGTTAAAAAAGTGTATACTGGTTTGTCAATCCTAATACACACGCAATATCGGCTCACTTTCTCATTATTGCTGACCACAAACACGGAGAACCCAAAAATACAGAGTATTTCCATCATGTGATGGCGATGAAGGCTTTTCTTAATTTATTTCCATCGATCACATGGACCAGCTCGATTGCCTAGTACACCCTAGTGTAGCAGAAGTGAAAATATATGTTTATAAATATTGAAGCTCGCCAAAATCCACTGTGGTCATATGGGACTTTTATTTTCTAAACCTGGAAACCCCTTGTTGGGTTTAATTTCGTGGCAACACAAGTATAGCGTCAAGTTCGCTAAGACTTCCGGTTCCGGCCCCTTTGCAATGATGCGGACTTGGAACTGATTTTGGGCTGCAGCGAAAGGAAAAAATTACATTTTGTGCCACTGCCAGAGTGTTATTTGTTTTTTAGTTTACTGCTGCTGAACCCAGAGCTTGTGTGCCATTGTACATCACCAGCATAAACAAGAGGGCTACACCAGCACATGGGGGGAAGGTCCAGAGCTCCGAAAAGCAAAATAAAACGCCTTTTTGAATCCCAATGAAGTGTTCTTCTCTCCCTCAACAAATTTATGAATGTGCCCTCGAGCAAGGCACTCAACCCATACTTGAACTTAAACAGAGTTTCTCCACATTGACCCAACCACGGAAGGCCGTGTAGCTCTGCTAGAAATATCCCATCACCCTGAACTGGTTCCCAGTTACTTTGGGAAACAGAGACTGACGGTGCTGGTGATCAGAGCAGTCAGGGTGGAGCTGCTGGTTGGAGGTGCAGCTACAATCCGTCCACCTGCTCCACCATCTGCACATACCTAATCCAGTTAGTCTGATTTGTGAGCAATTAAAGCCATGATGAGAAGGAGGGAGGTAAATGCTCTCACATACTGTATAAGCGTGTTTGGGGTAAAGGGACCTGTCGCAGTTTTGACCAGATCAAAGCCTTTTGAGTCTCTTTTCTCTCAGTGCTCCCAATCCGGAATTTTTTCATTCAGCTACATAACCAGCAAGAGCAAACGAGAACATCAGCGACAAGATCTGCAAATATTTATATAACGATTCCAAATGTTTGTCACATGATCCCGTGTCAGCAGAAGAAATATGAGTGTTATCACTTTAAAATGATTAGAATTCATTCAGTGTTTCATTGTGTTGGCATCAGTCTCCGTTCTTGATTCTAAATTTACACTTTGGGGAAAATCTAGTTGTATGTTTATAATTGAATATAGCCAAGTTAAATGTAACTGAATTATATTCGGTGTGTGCCCCTGTTTTCTTCTGTCTTGCAATGTACTTTTATTGTCTGCATGTGTTGTTTACTTTCCTTGGCATGTTAGATATCTAAGCTCTAAGCAACCAAACTGTTATTATATGCTACGATAATAATAATAACCTTTATTTGTATAGCACCTTTCATACAGGACATTCAACTCAAAGTGCTTTACATTAATAGAAGGTGATCAAATTGTAACAATAATAGTAAAGTAAACAAGCAAAAAGCATTTAATACAAAGTAGAATAATTAAATAATTAAAATAATAAAATAAATAAAAACAGGGTAAGCATAAGCTAATAAAAGAAAATATACAAAATTGCATGAAAAGAAAAAATCTAAATGCATTTAATAAAAAAGGTCAATATTTTACTACATACCACATTCTCCTCTTAATTCTCTAGTTTCTTAGATAGATTGACCAAAAGTCAAAGAGATTTTAAGAGAACTTGCTCCAAGTCTTTGTTGCTCTAAAACTTGAAAAACGTTGTTTTTCAGCTTTCCGTTTCCAGCTTTCCATAAAGTACAAAACAGAAATAGTCAAATACATAATATATATACAGAATATACAAATGCGATTCTATGCACAGGATAAGTTAATGGTATGGGTATATATAGGGTATAAATTATAATTATAAAGCTTTCCTACAGTATCTGAATATTAATTGGGACAAGACCACTCCCTCGCAGTTCTTCAGCTAATTGCGATTTATTTCAAACCCTGACCCTGAACCCTGATAAAGGCCGTTTCAGTCAGTCCAGATTAAAAGTGTGATTTACTCTAAAATGAGGCTCAATCTGTGTCCGCCAAACCGCCCCTGAATGTTTTTATAATGGCGTGTTCAAGGCTCGTAGACATAGAACCTTAAAGACTGATTCATGATTTCAGTCTGTTTTTTAACCCTCACATGTCACGCTGTATCTTCATTTATTACAGCCCACACACAGTCTTTATTCTATTCTATTATTTACTGCTCTCCGTCCTCCCTGACATGGCTAGTAATTCCCAGCAAGGTCACTTCCCCACCAGTCTGTCCGTGACGCAGTTCAGGACGCCGGCGTCTATTTAGTTTTTTTCGGCTCCAGCAGAGCTCGTCCGTCTGGAAGTGATGGATGGACGCTTTACCTTTTTGTCTCTGTCTATCAGGTTTCTGCTTTATCATCGTCATATTTCATCTCCTAAATGTTTAGCGTATTCTTAACGCATTCTACCCCTCCCCTCTCTCTTTCTCTGTAGGTTGAATGTAATCTTCAGTAAATTTGACGAAGTCCAAAGATCTGGGAACATGATCTCGTCCTCCGGCTCAGGTCAGTGCGGTTTGGTTTTTAGTTTTACGTTGCTCAATGTCCAGCTCAGCTTTCTACGTGTTTCATCTCTATTTTATTTGTGCTCTGTGTTTTATGTCGTGTTCCGGTTGTTTCTTTGGGGCGAGAGTGGTGATATTCGTTCCCAGAAAAATGCAGATTAAATGTAACTTGATCTGTGCTCATCTGTATCTGAAAGTACTGTACCATAGAGCAGGGGGTTCCCAAATTTGTTTTCCTCAGAGACCCTCTAAATCAAATCTGATCCAATCTGAGACCTTGAATCTGAGACATTGAATCTGAGACACCCCCCCATACCCCCATGTATTTGTTAGCCGTTCTCTGCCCTTTTTGTCTGAATTGGTTGTAGTTATGTGGTAGAGAGAGCAAGTTTGGATGGATTTGGTTACAATTTTCATTTGAACCAACACACAGGATTTTTGAACAAATATTGGAGTTTTAGGAAACGTATGCCTCAAATTGTCCAAGGCTTTGCGACCCCCTGTGGGGGTTTGGCACCCCAGGTTTGGAACCGCTGCCATGGAGGACCATGAGTGGGCAGTAGCACAGTAGTAGCTGCTTTATCTGTTTAGCTGATGGACCCAGTGGCACAAATATATCCCAATCAATCCTAACTTCATTTCTGCAGGTGAAAATATTTCATTTTTCTCTATTTTCATTTAAATTTTTCTTATTATTATTTTTCTGTTATTTTTTTGGTTATATTTTGTTGTTTATCATTAGGTTTAGTTTATTGTCATATTTTATTGTGTACAGTTAACTGTTGGGTTTTATTGTGTATTTCCACATTTTTCGATGCCATTTTCTTTTTTATATTTTTTATTCATTGCTTTGTTATTATTGTCTGTCTGTCTGTCTGCGCCGACGGATTTATCCGATGAACCAAACAAGGATCGGGTTTCTTTGTTGTTTTGTTATATTATAGGCAACAAACATTCTGGTTAAAGAGTTAGAGAGGAAGGTGGCAGCGCTAATCTGAACCTGAAATTAAACCCAGTTTTAGTTATCTAAGAATTCCTGCAGGATGCCGATGATTGCACCGCTGCACGTCCATCTTAGCGTCTTCTCACATTTCTTTCCTCGCTGTTGCACTAACATCTCAGGTCTTTCAGCTTCCCAAAAAATAAATTGGCACAGCAGCTAGAAATAGAATAAAACAGACCGTCTTGAGTTGTGGCGTTAACACCAGGATCTTTGTAGCTGCTGAGTCACACTGTGAAATGGGAACAGTAGGAGCTGAAGTTGTTGCAGTTTGGTTATTTTTCGGATTTGTTTGAATGCGGTGGAATTCTCCATGACAACAAAGCGATCATAATGAAGAGAGAATGTACCCGGGTTTGTTTATCAGCTGATCAGTAGCTCCTCATCTCCTGTCTCCTTTCTACTTGTTTACCAACATTTTAGCTTCATGTGGTCTGTCCCGCGTGCGTGTGTGTGTGTGTGTTCTTGTGTATGTATGTGTGTGAGGAGACTGGAGGCCAGACGGAGAGCAGCCTGCTTCTCCCCCCCAGGAGGTTGGCTTCCCCTAGGCCTCTCGGCTCTATTTTTCCCTCGGTGGAGCCAGAAAACTGGGCTGGTAATAAAATACAATCAATATTGTGTTATTAGACTAGATATCGTCTGGGGTTTTGGTTAAGTAAAGTAAAGTAATGCAGTAACTTCGTAGACTGCCTTCAAATCAATGCCTCTACCTGCTTGTCCGTAATATCCACATATTTTCAAAGTGAGTGGGATTTCTGAGTCTACAAAAGTTAAGTTTCTTTCTTGTGTGTAGATATCTTATGAAAGCACCAATTGTCATCCCCAAAATACCGCAAAAATATCAATATTCAAGTATTTGTCAAAATATCCCAATATTTGATATCAAACCCTATATGAAACCAAAGCAGGCTGCAGCCAGCCTTAACTGCAACCCTCCGAAAGTAAGATCTGCATGTTGTGGAGATGACAATGTAGAATAATCTCATGGGAGAGAAGACAGACGGAAGGAAAGGCCAGTGCGTTCCTGTGTTTCTGTCTCTGTGGAGGGTGCTTCGTTTGCTCGGGCTCTCAGGTCGGCGCTCGAGGCGACACCTCGAGTGCTGATGTAGCCTCGTTGCAGCTGACGGTGCCCGCTGCTGATCAGCCGACAGAAAGGCTGAGCCAGGGGGAGAGCGCCGCGTTCCAACGGAGCATCAGCATCTCAACAACAAGTTTGCGTCACCGCCACTCCACTCCGGCTTTATTTATGAGACAGGTTGCCAAGGCGACCAAATGAGTCCTGTCAACAACAATGAGGGGCAGTTTGGCGGACACAGATTAGGCCTAATCTTAGACTAAATCACATTTTTAATCTGGACTAATTGAAATGGACCTTTCTCAGTCATGGTTTAAAACAGTCTCAGACTTGCCCTGGTCGTGGTTTAAAAAATGTGATTTCCAGAAGGAAGATGAGAGCTAATCTATGTCTAAGTGCAGGTTTAAATAAAAAATTTGGATGAATGGATGTGGGCCTCCAGGTTGACCTGGACAATAGAGAAAATGGATGATCTGGACTAAGACTGGCACCAAGACCAGACAAAAGGAGCTGACTAGTCCTTCATCACCTTACTCTAGGACTTCCTAGACTAGAACTAACTAATCTTAAATTACACAACAAACCCAGAAAGGCGTTTTTAAATTCTATATTAATTTAAGTAGGATTATTTTAGTCCTTATTTAGATTAAACCCTGTCTGGGAAACCGCCCCTGAGAGTTTGGAAATATTTATGAGTTGTTATGATAGGCATGATTCAAATCATTTAATATACCATCAATCTAATATTTTTTGGCATCCGATTTGAGTTAAAATTAATAACAAGAAATGTCTCAACATTGTGATATAATTCCACTTGTACAGGGCCCGACACTAACTTTTAGAAGTGATTGTCAAGTTGGCAACCATGCATCAGCTGCTGGTTGCCGAGACTGATAAAATGGTTGCCGAACTTTCACTATTTTTAAGTAAATCAAGGTGCTATGATAACAAATTTTCTTTGGTGGAAGTTTAAAAACCTACTGAGGTATACCACGCCTTTTGTTATTTTTTAACATATAAAAAGTGGTTGACGACAGGGCAACCAGACCACACAAGATGGTTGGAAATGGCCCAAATATGGTTTCCCGGGGCATCTGGGCAATCCATATTGTTTGGGCCCTGTTGCATGAAACTGTGTTACATATTGTGTGATTACTACCAATTTTCCTTATGAATTCCTAAAAAAAACAACGGATTGAGATTATTTTAACTTGAGAAAGACGTGGGTTTCATTTTTTTATGTTTACTAATCAGATTGATTCCACCCGGTGCCGGGTTGCTGACAGTTCAATTGGGGGAATTGGTGGAAGAGGAATTTGGAACATGTCGAGATGATAGATTTATTGGATATTTTGTCACTGCTTGAATCAGGACCATCTGTTTGACTCAGAGTTTTATTCAGAATTTAGGGTTGTATCAAATTATATCTATTTGCCTCAGAGTTGAGATGAAGGTCAGTTTTTAATGTGCAGAGAGAACCTCGGCACAGTACTTCAGTTTAGTTATATAAAATAATCTGCCTGTCAGATGGTGTACATTGAGAGATCTAATGGGGATCGGAGAGGTCAGGAGTGGGAATCGAGTGCATGGTGCTGGGATGGCAGTAAAATTAGAGTTGTGGGTTGGTGACTCGCAGGTGTTAAATCTTGGATGTGACCAGTTAACTCCAGGAGGAGAAAATAAATTGGTGTTTGGAGACCGAGGCTGGTGTCAGGTATTGCTATGAAACTGTGTTACTGTTTTTCAAAACACATACGATTTCACATTATGTTAACATCACAAATTCTTGATCATACCATTACAAATGTGCAATTACTGATAATCAATCGCTGTTTGCATGAAGTATAATTCCGAGTTCATGAGACACAAGCTGTCAGATGTAAACAAGACTATTTGCTTTGGATTGTAATTTGGAGGGTAACTAAATCAAGTTACACTGTACTTATGCTACAGGAGACAAATGATCACCCAAGACTAATGGGAGAGGGATATTCTTTTTCTCTGTATTATACACATTGGAAAATCGAGCTTTTCTAATTGTCAAGTGTGGCGTGTAGTTAAAATTATTATGTAATATTGCAGCATTTTGAAACATGTAGGATGGGGGAAGATCAAGAGAGGCAGAGAGAGAGGAGGATGGATGGTGAAAAAAGGATGTGAAACGGGAAGAAATCAAGACGTCGAGACATTATAAAATTTAAATTTAAATAAAAGCAATTTTCAAGTCTTGAATGAAAAACACAGACATACTGTATAACAAGGAACTTAACAACAAAACTAAAAGAAGACCAGAGAAGAAAACAAACAAGTTATAAGATTAAAAAACTAAGTGCATACTAGAAACAATAATATTTTAAGGTGTTTGAGTCCTAATGACCCAAGTGGGTGTGGATTCCTGCCTGAGGTTCTCTCCTGATGCAGAGGGACGAAGTGAAGCTGTTTGGCCAGACTGGGCTTCTATGTGTCGACCTCTTATTCAGCAAATCAGATCAGCAAATCCTGTGTATTATTGTATGTTCTTTGCCTTTATATAATGCCCTTTATGGCTTATGTAAAGCACTTTGAATGACCCTTGTGTATGAAATGTGCTATAAAAATGAGCTGGCCTCGCCATCACTAGGATCTGAATGATGGTGGCAGAGCTGTCACAGTTATTACATAATCACCTGATGGCAATTATTTGAGCTGATCTCAGTCGTTTTTGCCATACCAAACATGTACATTTTTATCCAAATGTCAAGACAATTTCAAGCCCATGTGAGAAAAGTTGCTACAACTAGAACTGTTGTGAATTTGGTTAGCTTCCATCAGTTGGGTTGAGGGAATTGAATTGTCTGCCTGAATCAATGCTAACAAATGGCTCTTTTAAGGTGTATGTGTATCATTTCACAAACACCTTATCCTATGATAGTGATTCAATAACCGTAGTTAATCGTCAGCTAAGTACCTCAGCCTCTAGTGGCTGCTGATCCTCTGTCTAGTTCCCGCATCGTCACAGCCTTTCACCTCTTTAGGTTTAGGAGGACATATTGCACAGTGT
>OMKR01044350.1:0-18793 GCA_900302355.1 Cyttopsis rosea | reverse complement strand
AAATCAACATTTAACTTTTATATTTTAAAAGTTATGTTCACTAAACCTTTAATATGGCAATGTCCCCAATAAATGAGTAAATAACTGTCTTGAGAACAAGGTAAACCTTACAATATACAGCAAGGGGGGGAAAGTAAACTGACATCGATGAGGTCATCAAAATAGGGCTAAAGCCGAGGTTCAAAACCCGTTTTTAATTATACGCATAAACATATCAACTAAGAATCAAGTTCCGACTAAATATCAACAGTATAAAGCGACAACATGATACTAAATAACGCCAATAATATGGAGACCACATGCATCGTTTAATAAATACATCACTGTATATAGTATATAACGCTGCTGCGAAGCGGTGACAGGCGAGTTTCAAGGAACCCGCGCGTGGCAGAGCAATCTGTTTGTCCACGTGCACCTGTTTGTGCATGTGTGTGTGTGTGTGTGTGTGTGTGTGTGTGTGTGTGTGTGTGCGCGCGTGTGCGTGCGCGTGCGTGCGCAAGAGCCAACCTCTTTGTTGTGGCGCTCGCTACGCCGGTTGTCACGTTGAACCGCGCATGGCCTCTGGAGCCCGCTGAGCTCGAGGGCACATCCTGCACACGGCTGCTGCACCTGCCGGTCGCAGGCGCGAGCGCCGGTTGTCCTTGGCAGATGCTGTGATTGGACTTAACAATAACATTGTTGTTATAGAACCTGAAATATAAAACAAGACAAGGTGAGTCTATTTGTACAGCACATTTCATACACAAGGGCAATTCCAAGTGTAAGGCATAAATACATTATATAAAAGCAAAGTAGAGTAAAGGGTTAGAAATAAAAAGCTAAAAACAGATAGCAATACTAGCTACTACTACTACTACTACTACTACTACTACTAATAATAATAATAATAATTAAAGCTGAAAGCAGCGATGATCAGGCCCTCGGCGTGCACAACTCGATATTGGCACACAGATGTCTTCAGGCCGGGACTCTTGTGAAACGTGTGAAGTTTGGGGCAAATTGGACCACGCACAGTCGAGTTACAAGCCACTTGCTGTTTCGTGGCAACCGCTTCCTGTTTCGTGGCGAAAGAAATACGGAAATTCGACGCCTAGCATCGCCCACGCCGTTCGACGAAAACTCGAGCTTTTAACAACTTTTCATCTTTAACGTCTTTTCTAGACGCCGAGCAAGTTTGACGCGGATCTGATGAACCCCCTCGGAGGAGTTCGCGAAAGTACGGGGCCTGCAAATGGCCGAAAAGTCACGAAAATGTCACATGAAATGAAACATGGGCGACTTCCTGTTGGGTTTCGGTCGTGGCGCCAAGAGACTTTTTTTTTACGTCTTGGGATGTTTCATGTGCGTAGCAAATTTCGTACATCTCGGTGAAACCTACGGTGTGTGGTAGGGGGCGGTATCGAGCCATTTTGCCACACCCAGGCTCAAAATATATATAATTTTTCGCCACTTCTGACATCTGATGCAAAGTTTCGCAACTTTTTGAGCATCTTTAGCCCCTCAAAAATGCCATCCTTTCACCTGAATATTCCAATTACAATAGGGTCCTCGCACCCATTAGTGCTTGGACCCTAATAACAATACAGGTAAAAGTGCAGTTTAAAACAGGTGCACCCATTTCAGATTGGCAGATTGTCTCTTCCTATAGACCGCGTTGGAACAGCGTCATAGAGTTTAAAGCTGTGGACCGTGTTGACACCCCTAAACATCCCATGATACTCATATACTGCACTTTACTTACTGTATGTCTCAACAGGTAAAAACTGAACTGAACAAGGGCTAATTAGGCCAAAACGAGACACCAGGCTGGCTAGGCCAAATAGTTTTCATCACAAACTCATTCAGTGGCCACTTGAGACTCGATTAGACTCTAGAAAATAAATCATATGGACGTCTCCCAACAGGAACAAATGCCGATTAGCAAGATTTACAATGCACCCCAAAAACTTTGGAATAATGGTTGGAATACGAAATACCGCGCGGCTCTCTTTTGTTCGCACCTGAGCACAGACCTCTACATGGCTGTTGCCGCACTGCAGGAGGCGCTTTGCATTGTTTTTGAAGTAGTAACTTAAAAGACAATTATGCATAGCCTACTTGTAATGCTAATGCCATGGCTCACATACACGAAGGAAATAAATATATCTCCACTCAATCTATATGCATGCAATTCAAACTCCCTTATTATTCAGTATTTCCCTCCTCCTTCCTTCTGGATATTCTTTAAATTGGGCCCGTCATGTGGGATGTGCACACAGCTATTTTATGTGTTTTTATACATGGGTTACATCCATACCTGACTGATGCGCTATTTATGGCATGAGTTTTCCTGCCTTCCTTTCTCACCGAGGGGTTTTTCCCATTATAAAATCCACTGATCCGAGCATTATTTGGTGTTCCCCAACCAATGACATCCATCACTAGAGGCGTCATCTAATCAGCGCTCACATCGTATTTGTACAAATAAGCCTGTTAAATTAAGGCTTATTTGTAGAATAGAATAGAATAGAAAAGTCGTTTAGCCTATAGTTATCTTGCTTTACAACTTTACTATATTTACTCAGATTTCTTCTTTCTTCTTCTTTTCTTCACAAGATGTTGCTGTAATACTAAAAATTTAAATCGCAGAGGCCTACTGTGACCTAATGCAGATTGTAAAGATGTCCTGTCAAATGTTGAAAGATGGCCACATTTGAGTTGTATGTAAGAATAAAGATATACTTTGGGGGGAAATTTCATCCCTGTGTGTACTGGATATATTGACTGCATGTTAACTGTGTTCGCTCAATGCAAGTCTGAAGGGGGAAACGACTAGCCTAGCTCGTGTGAAAGTCACAAAAGATGAGTTATTTAAGCAATACGTATTGTGCCTTTATGACAAGTAAAAATAAAAACAAGATCTTAGTTGTTTTAAATGGAGCTACATTCTCAATTATTTTGACCATTTATTAACCTTGTCTGAATCTGTGCATAAGATTGACAATTGCGAACATCCCAAAAAACTGGAGTAATGTAATCTTCTCATATATATACATATGTCACTATTAAAGTTGCAGTGTGTAGAATGTAGCGGCCACTAGCGGCGAGGTTGCAGATTGCAACCAATTGAATTCCCCTCCGTGTAGGAGGAGCTTCGGTGGCCGCGAAACTCGTGAAAAATGCAAAAGGCCCTCTCTAGAGCCAGTTTTTGGTTTGTCCGTTCTGGGCTCGTTTTGGACACTGCAACATGGCGGCCTCCGTGGAAGGGGCTCCAGCCCCCATGTACATATAAACGGCTCATTCTAAGGCAACGTAAACACGATTCTTATTTTCATGGGATTATACACTAGTTAATACAGACTTATGAATATTATATTCCATTTCTGCCAAGTCCTTTCCGCTAAATGGCACTAAATTCTACACGCTGCACCTTTAAACAGAGTAAATATACGTTTTTTAACAAATTATCATATGCTGTTAATTGGAACAGAGCCACCACCATTTAGATTCTCTAAATGCTTTTACTAAAATAAAACAATGAAAGTCTACAAATAGCACATTACTATATTAGTTCATTAAACATCATGGAAAGGCCTTTTAGAAAATGTTTGAACAAATGTACTTAACTCCCCTGTTCCATTTGTGTTCAGTTATGTTTCAGGTTAAAGCTTTCTCCAGCCTGACTAAACCCCCAAAACCTACAAATTGTAGATGTTTTAGTGTTCTAAAAATTCTAAAACTAAGCTTGAAAACAATGCAACTTAAATACTTTTAACTTAAATGCTTGAAAAACCCACCAAAAAGCTATCTTATACTTACAAGATTGACTAATATGTCTGACTGAGCAGAATGTAAATGATTTTACACCGAAACAAATGGATGAAATGAGAAACGTTTGTGAGGAAAACAACACATTGTTTATACAACACTAATCTTGTGTCTTACTACCCACTGCAGGCTACTACATACAAGGACAAAGCCTTATAGGCCAATGTCCATTATCTTGTGTCTTGTTAATTTGACCCGTTGGACCTCCTGTTACCTAACCACAAAAACTAGGTCTGTTCAGGCGTATTGGTCTCGTCATGATGACCACCTGGTAAACATAATGAAGAAATTGTATTGGATTAAACTTGATAGAGAGCAATGCTGCTTAATGTTATTATTAGGGGTCCAGTGTGCACGTAGAACGAGCTGGTTAGGGTTGGAGCCCTATTGTTTTTGACGTCAGTAGTGTCTGGATGACATACAGTAGATCCCATGCATCCACAGAAAAGATGCTTAAGATGTGTATCCGCAGCGGTCCCGACACACTGTTGTCCACGTTTGATCCCAATTGGTCAGTTCTTGAAGATAAAGTGAAAAAATGGTGTTTTCCATCTTTGAAACGGTCATGTGATCACTCTGTAGACCCCTGGTCGCTCCGAGAAAATCGTCACTACGTCACACGTCATGTCATCCAAAAATGGCAACCGGAGTCCATAGTAACCCATAGTCAAACTACACATTCCCTATTGTAATAATGTAATGTAATAATAATAATATCTTGTCTAAATTGATTCCCTGGACCCCGCATATTGCTGCCTGCAGCTATAATTATTATATCATAATAATTGTAATAATAATAATAGTGCTCTTATTAACAATGACAATAATAATAAAAACAACAATATCAATAGTAGTAATAATCATAATAATGTTTTTTGTTAAAATAAAATACCAGGGGTGTGTCCTAAATTCAATACAGTGCAAATAAATGGAGGATAGAATGCAGTGCTTGATTGAAGAACAAATGGCAAAACACCTATAAAACCTGGACAAGTTTGTATACCTAAAATAAAAATGCTCCATTGTCTTGCATATTTCCCAATGAAAAAACGACTTATAATATGCTATAATTTTGAACAGATGCAGTGTTGTAGATTGTATCTGTGTGAAGATGGATTACAGATTCGATTAGACAGTTGATGTGTTGGGTTTTCCCCGAAATCTCCCATGTGTGACTTTCTTTATACTGTGACTTGACTGGGCGGAACTGAGGACAAATGGCTCTGCGCTAATATAATTGATTACACTGTTCTATTAATCATATGACACACATTCAACAGACAAACAGTCAGACAAATAGCTTTCTACTAACAATTTGGAGGAAGCTATTGTTAGTGAAACCATAAATTCTAGTCAGACTTTCACTGGTGGATTTATGTTGTATACTTTGTGTTCTATATGTATTTATAGACAGATAACACTTACCATTAGATTTCTCACACACTTTATTGAATAGACTCCCAACAGTGGAATGTACATTTCAGAGACAAACCTCAAATTAGTAAAAAAAAAAAAATTTCAGTTTGGTCAAGCAGCATTCCAAATATCCTAATTTAGTTCTGTTTTGTACATAATCCTTTTTTTCCTCTAATGGACACCTTTAAGAAAGTGATCAATAGACTGGAAATAACATTAATTTGTGTGCTACAGAAAAAAAAAGACATTGGTGCTTAAGGTGTAGGGTACGTTAAATAATTCAGTGGCAATTTATCAAGAAAGGAATACCATTATTCCAACGCAAATTGAACTTGCCTACCATTGTACGTTAATTTTTGTTACTCCTTCCAATGAGGTTCCATACATGTACCATGTGAAGTTCCTACTGCCCCTCAACACTCATAACATACAGCCACACAGTGTTTGTTCCAATAGCATCATTCAAGTGCATCTTATCAAAGTCTCAAATAGGTACAAATAGGTCTTTATATTTCACTTATAACAAGCATAAATATATTGATATCTAACTGAATTCTTAATTTACACCCAAAATCAGCTCCAAATAAAGCTCCATGGAATGTTTGAAATCCTCATTTGAATATAAGGAGAACTACCATGATCTTGTTAGTCCATGCACCCGAACAAAATATGACAACAAAAAAAACAGTACCATGCGATCTAGTCTTATATAAAAACATTATGAAATGTTCAGAAATACGGGCAATTCTTCAGGTTAGTTCATTTAATGGAATTCATGGTTTCCTTGGAAATTTACTTAGTAAATTTTAATATAAAAGTAAATAAACACATTCTGAAAATAAGTTCTTCTCCTTCAGACGTTGCATATTATAAAGTCGGACAAAAACAAGACATTAAATAATCTTTAAATAATGTTCGCCTAAATGTTTCAAACAATCTTTTCAACCCAAATCTCAGACCTGAGTTTGCTGGTACAAAAGAGAGGCTTTAATCCCTTGTACAAGGCCACTCAATAGGAAAATCTGCCTCATGTGTACAATGGCTGAACTTTGGCACACTTTTCAAAGAGGTGAGTGAGATAAGGGAAAGGCATTAAGGTGGTAATATCAAAAGTCAGTACTTTCATATAATTCGATTTCCAGAGGCACTTGGTGCACGCTACACCACCCAAACAGTCACATCCACACTTCACATACTCGCTATTACAGGCACTTTCCACAGACAGTCCGTCAAAAGCACAGAAGGCTGAGAAAAGACTTATCAGAGTCAGACATGAAACTGGAGATGGCCGTACTGTATCGGGCATTATGCCGTCGTACACATGCAGACTGTTAGACGCGCTCAGATTGCTGGTGGACTTCAGGCCGGCTGCTGCGGGTTGATGTTCATGTGGGGGGGGTGGCCGAGAAGCCCGATCCGTTGCTTCTGCTTTCTCTGCTCTGTCATCTGCACGGGGACCACAGAAAACAAAGGCAACGATCAAATTTTTCTCTATTCTCAGACACATTCACAAGGTGGTGGAAAGTCAAGAGGGAGTTGTGACTTGCTGACTCTTCTGCTTGAATTCCGCTTGCCTCACTACTGCTTGACTCACTTCACAGATCAATGTTATTAACCTTTGCAATGGTCGACTTTCAGATCATTCTTTTTTGTGGTTTCTATATATATTTGGTGCTACGTACATAAAGAAACCCATTCTAAAGTAGAGACACAGGACTTTATATATCAATGGATGAGGCCGTCTTTCTTGTTCTGAAGGTGTCACAACCAAATAACTAGTGGACTACAAACATCATTCTAAACACGGTGCCTTAAGAGGGGAAGTATTAATATTGTGGTTAACAAGAGAACCAACTGAAGAACACTGTCTTCGTCAATCCATTTTCTCCAACAGGACCGACTGCATGGCCGTACGGACCTGCTCCTTTAGCTCGGTCAGCTGTCCAGACAGGTTTGCCACCAGCCTCATGGCAGACTCCAGCTTCTCCTGTAGGTTTCTGATCTCGTTCTGCTCTCCCTCCGCATCACTGCTGACCAACGACATGGCACGCATCCGTGGAAACCAGTCTAGGTTGTGCTCCTGGGGGCAAGGGGAGAAAGAGTGTTTATTTTCCATTTTGGTAGAGCCACATATTTACTGACAGATGAAGCTAGATCGCCTGGCCCTCAGTGATGACTTGGTTAAGTTGTCGTGGAAGATGGATTAAGTATCTTCTTTAATGTCAATAAGAAGATGCTGCTAGGTTCAGCCAAATCCAAAGATACTGCACTGTGTAATGTAGTGTTCAAATGTACACTTTCAATGTCAAGAATTAAGCATGAGGAGAAAAATGGGTCTTGGTCTGCAGTCTATGGTTTGGAAGGAGGTACATTGTTGTGGCATAAATAACAACTGAATGACCTCAGACAGAGGTCATTCTGGAATTCCGAATTATTTGACATTTTCATCAGACCGTTTCATGTTTTGATCAGCCCGTGGGCTGGGCAGTGTCTCATGTGCTGTTCTGGTTCACTGGCTTCTTGTTTAGCCGCACCAATCTGTTTCAGTTATCGAGTGTGCATGACTGAAGTCTCCGTGACTTGAGCTTAGGGGGAAGGAACTTTATAGAGATGTTTGTGTGTGTGGAACCAGAGATGAAATGGCGAACCGAGGGGAAAGACCCACATCAGTGGTTCATGATCATTAGCTCTCGGCAAGCAGCCAACAGCCGTGGCCTGTCCAAAATACGGTGCATAGGCCAATTTTGGCCCTCTAGAGCCTTTAATTGACAGCTTTCAGGGAATAGGCACAGATATTTATGCTGTCGTTGTTTTTGTTTGTGTGCAATGTGCTGTTTGAAAGCTTGGAGAACCAAATGATATTTTAACCGAGAGTGACATTTATATTTAATTTATTTCATTATGTAAATACAGAACTGATAGGCCAGACTTGTGCAGTGGGCAATGTATGCTCCCTTTGTCATTTGGAAGGCAATTCCCCTGTATCGGTTACATTCATTTGCTGGACTGAAAGTCAAAGTTTGACTAGATGTAATGTGGGCTTCATACATTTTTTTTGGGTTAAAACATACACTTGAATCGTATTTATGATGAAAAAGATAGAAGACTAAGGTTGGATCAATACTTGCTGTGTATCATGCCATTGCTCTGAAGGCCCATTGCTCCGACTGCGTGTAAATGTGTAATTCTTTCTCGTAAATTTACCACCTAACCTCTTTAGGTTAAAGGTTCTCTTTAGTCCGTCTTTGCCAAACTATCACGGGATCAGTTTGTAAGCTACCGGTTAGCTTCCGGTATCAACAGAAACTAGACGAGCAGGCCTTTCCGGAGCTCTGTAGCATGTCAGAACACGCTGGGAAGTGGGCGTAACATAGCTCCAAAGTCGGCTATCTTTTCTGACAAAAGTAAATGGGCCTGACTATTTTCAAACGGGTCAAACAGGGTTTCAAACCCCTCTCAAATCAAGATATTTGAATGAAATTGGGCTCATTAGAACCACAAGAGCCTGTGCTTCACAACAATACTGGAGCTAAACAGCTACACAGACTAAGTTAGCTTCTGGGTCCTAAAGAGCGCCGGTTCTGGATGCAGTGAAAATATGTTATGTTTGGCTTTTTTTCTTTTCCCTATTCCTGCACACTGTGGTACCTAAACAGTCATAGAATTGTATAAATTGGGTATTTCTCGAAAGCTGAGACTCTTGTGAATCCAAAGAGCCCAATTGCATTCATGTGTGATGAAATATGGCCTCATCGTAACCATTTCAATGTGATGACAGCATTTTTGACCTGTGACCTCTAGGATAATCACAGCCTCATGAAACTCTAGACCCAGAATCTAGACACCCAGACCATTCAGAATCAAATGTATGGGATGTCCAGGGACATTGACGATAAGTGGGTTTTTCTGAGCCATTTTCAGAAAAAAGCTTGTCATCCAATCGTCTAAATTGTCAAATTCACACGAATCTCCAATTTTCAAAAGTTATTGGTGCTGCATCACAGCGTTCCGTTTTAAAGTGTTTTTCAAGGTCATGAGGTCTTCAGGTGGTCTTTTGGGGTGATCTTTTACCCTTTTTCCCCATTCCTAAGTGGTCAAAAATGGCTAGAAAGTGTACCAAAACTGTATAATTAATGGTATCAACCCACAACTTGGTGCAGCAACTAATTACACATAATTGAGCATGGGAATGGCCATCATTAGGCATGAGGATAATGTTTAAAGCCCATTTAGACTCAAAATATTACTAATTTTATCAGGCTCAATTACAAATATAATGTTTATTACATTTTAATTGATAGAAAAGATTGACATACAGTGTCAGCTGCATCTCAAATGATTCCTTAGGGTCTCAGCTTTCTGAAGGTGTAAGGCACTTACATATGTGGCACACACCACCCCCCAAACTCCAACCCCTCCACCTCATTCGGAACCCAAGAAATGGGCCTGAAGCTTAAGAGGTTAAAGGTGCAGTGTGTAGAATTGAGCAGCCACTAGCCGTGAGGTTGCAGATTGCAACCAACTGAATTCCCTCCGTGTCCGTCCAACGTGGTGGTGTCCGTGGTTTCCTCCATGTAGGAGAAGCTACGGTGGCCGCGATACTCGTGAAAAACACGAAAGTCCCCCTCTAGAGCCAGTGTTTGGTTTGTCCATTCTGGGCTACTGTAGAGAACATGGTGGTGCAACATGGCAGCGTCCATGGAAGGGGCTCCAGCCCCCATGTAGATATAATCGGCTAATTCTAAGGTAACGAAAACACGATTCTTATTTTCATTGGATTATACACTAATTAAAACATACATACAACATACATCAAACATTTTGTTCTCGTAAATTTACGACTTTAATCTAGGAAATACTGAGTTTTTTCTCTGAATATTACCCCCCTCCCTCAGCTCCGTAATGATTCTTTTTTACCTACAATGGCTCTAATACGCTGTCGTAGTCAAGTGATTTAGTTGCGTTAACATTAATGTCTATCGTCCTAAGAGTTCAGCGAGCCACTGGCTCTGAAATTTGTGATATAGCTGTTGTCTGTCCTTGAGCTCTAGCTCAGTCACCTCTGACATAGAAACCTGCACGCATCCTGCAGATCACATTACCTGCGAGACATTAAGTACATCTTCATCATCTGTGCTGTTGAGTACACTGCATATTTAACGGTGTGTGTTTGCTGTTGTGGCAATGTACACGCTACTGTACTATATACAGTATCTCTGGTAGTGTTTTGCCGTTGTGTGTATTATAGTGTTCCATTCATATGATTTGAACCAAGGAGTTATGACTTTGTAATCATACATCATATCCCAAATGCTGCAACAATACAATAATCATAACAGGGATGGATATATAAACAGGAGTAATTTAGTGAGACAAATACCTTGATCATCTCAGCTACGTAGCTCTCAGGGCCTGTGTACTCTGTGGAGTCTTTCACCTTCACCAGGACAATGAAGAACAAGTAGTGCCACATGTTGTGCTCCTCTTTGATGTGCTCCTCAAAAGTCACCGTCTTGTTGTCAAACTTGTCCCTCTCCAGGCCTGTAGTGCGACCACACACACACACATATAAACATGTACAATCTACATGTACACCCAAGATATCCAATGCAGCACATACTATGCAACACGCAACACACACGCAACACACACATACACACAGAATGTGGTATAAAAAAGTTAGATTATGCTTTTTTTTTTTAAATGTTTTTCAAGACTGTTTTCAGAAGATATATCAACTCTACTGTAGCTGCAGGATATCATAACCTAGCATTTAACACAACGATAGATATAAATGGACAACACGTGGGCTCAGTATAGAGCCTTGTGGCACTCCAGCGGAGTACATGCCTTGAGGTTTGGCATCCTTAAACAGCAACTTCTCAAAAAACAAGCACATTATTGTTGGCATATTATTAATAACTCTGTTATTAATAACAACCTTTATACAATCTTTCATACACAACATGAGACTCAATAGTTTTATATGAATAGAAGTACAAATAATAATAACAATAATAGTGATGATAGTAATAATAGCAAAAAAAAAAAAATTAAATAAATAAATCTTATATTCAGTTTTACATCATGTTATATTCATATTATATATTTTTTATATTATAATCCATCAATTTAGACAGACATTGATGGAAAAGTTTTATTATGAGCGAAAAGTTTAAAAAGTTTGATTAGGATAGATAAATCGGCAAACCATTACAAGCATCTGTCTATCAACATATTCTTTAGGTGTGTAGAGAAATTATGATTTAATAAGGACTTTTATACTACAGTAGCAGAGAGATGTGTTAACGTTTTGCTCTGAATGTGGATGCCAGGAGACTCAACCTGCAAAGTGATAAACGGGCAAAACCAGTCCAAGTATTTTGTGTTGATGACTCAATCAACAACTGGCAATGGAGATTATCTGCGGCTCTCAGAAGATTGAAGGATAGAGGCTTTTATAACCGGATAAAGAGACGAGGAGCCACTTAAGCCTGCCGAGGCCTCCTCCATTTCTCCCCAATCTCCGATTTCCCCGCGTTTCCGCTGGAAACCATGGTGATGGCAGCTCCCCCTGTGGCCAAGCCTTATTTATCTTGGGTGAGTCAGAGCTGAAAACAGGCTCGGTGACATAATACTGTTCCCATTCCATATGCTGACCACTTGGCTCGACTGCCTGACCCCACGCACGCACACAGGAACATACAGTACAGTGCGTGGCCTCATACATACTGTACACTAGCACACGTACAGAAACACTGACATACAGAGAGGAATACGCAGGGAAAATGCGTTGAGGGTAAGGCAAGGATAAATACGAAGTCAAGAGAAAGCGAAAGAGTTTGTGTGCGTGCGTGTGTGCAAGAGAAAGACGCATAAATTATGGAGGCGAGCAGCACCGTGGCAGGAAGCCTTCATGACTCAGCCTTCTTAGGAACGACGGAGGGGAAAAAGGATGAAGGAGGGGAGGGGGATTGCAGCACTCTTCAACTTCACACAAAGAAAGGCTGTGCCAAAGACGGTGTTGATTCATAAACCATCAATCATAAATAAATAAATAAATAACATATAAATAAACACGAAGACTTGTGTGCGGGAAACTGCTCCTGCTGAACTAATATGTAATCAAAGTTATCAAGCTTTCCAACAATACAGGAAGCACTGGGAACTGTGGAGCGTGGGTCTGCGAGGCAAAGTATAGAGCAGAGGAGTGTGTTTCGGCGTCATCGCTCTCCCAGTGTGACCGAACAAAAGAGCTGACGACTGCAATCAAAGAATTCAGGAATTCACCATCAAAACTGACTAATACACATTGAAATTGACTGCATCACTTTGCACGCCATTCTTGCCCAAATAAGGAGTCTTGGATCTACAGAGGTTTTAAGGCTCTATGGGGGAAAAAAATCTATGAGGTTTTCACATTATTTGCCTTGGTCACCATCTGCTTTTCTAACTTGGATAAGAAGCGTCACAATTTATAATTCCATAAACTGTTATTACCTTTGTAAACCTACTGTGTTGTCGAACTACTTTCAAGTCAAATTGATACATTTTCTAGCAACTTTGGCCATTTAACAGTTAGTAATAGACTCTTACAGCTTTTACATTTGGTTGGTGTGAAAAACACAGAAACCTGGAGGAGATGTTCTGGGTCCCGGTCGCAGGGTATGTCAGCTGAGCGTCCTTACCGCAGATGAAGCAGGTGGTCTTCAAAACCTCTTCTTTCTTCTGCTTCTCACTTCTCAGATCAGCGAAGGTGTCAATGATGACACCAAAGATGAGGTTCAGGACGATGATGATGACCATGAAGAAGAAGAGCAGGTCGTAGATCACTCGTGCTGCAAACAGCGGCTCCTGGGGAGGACGCAGTAAACGGCACTTTTAAGCTCAATATGGTGACAACCACACATAACACATTTTTTACAAAGTGCTTTGCATTCCATATAGGAAGAATGCCCAACAAGTAACATTCATACATACATACACACAAATAATTAAAAATATATATATATACTGTATATAATGAAGGAAAAAATATATAATAGAAAATATGATAAGAGTGATAATATAGAATGCCCATGACCCCGTTTTTAAGTCCCAAAATTGTCATGGCAAAAGCAATTAGAGATTATGAGAAATGTACTTATTTTTTCCTTTCCTTATTATTTTAATATAGATTGTATTATTATAATCTCCCGCGACCCTGTGACCCCACGTGGGGTCTGCAATAACATTTTCAAAATCTATATAAACATATATAAACAATCAGGTCAATCAGGTATGGCATAGCAAAACAAAAACAAATAAATGAAAAAAACAAAACAAGTTGGAAATACAATTAAGGTACAAATCTAAGTAATAATATCAAAAGAGTTTATGAAATGTTTTTTTTTTTTTTTTTTTACTACACTTACACAACACAACATTTGACTACACTTTTTGACTACACATTATATTAGAAATGAAATTCTCCTAGAACTAAAAAGTACTATACCCATTAAAAGAAGCCAGCCTAAAAATGGTGTCTTTAAAAGAGCTTCAACTAACAATAGTCCCATCAGTGGTGGCAACAAGTGGAAAATGAATAAACTGAAGTGAAATTGAACCAATGAATTAAAGTGATTACTCTCCCTAACGTGAAAATGAATCCAAGATGGGGTTATGTCACTGAGGACTATTTTAATCATTTGACCTACAGGACAGCGCTTTACATAAATGCTGAATGGGGGTCAATATCAGAGTTTTAAACAAGGTCTTGGGTCAAGCCAGAGCGTGGCTGATGGTAATGGGGATACAAGAACACAGGTTCAGCCCAGCAGATGCTACAGAAACAGATACAGGCTTACACAACATTCTATTTCAGTGTCCTGATCTATATACTGTAGCGGAAGCTTACGCGAAATCATGTCAGTTCACCAACTCAAAATAAAAAAAATGATGTCAAGTCAAGTACAGTTTATTTATATAACCCTTAATCACAATACAGTCTCAAAGGGCTTCACAAGGCACATTTCACAGAGAAATCAACGACATCCCCTTGGTCTAAACCTCCAACCGGACCAGGAAAAACTCCCAGAAAATCCTTTGGGAAAAAGGAAGAAACCTGGGGAAGGGTGTACAGAAGGAGGAATCCCCCTCCCAGGATGACCAGGCTGCAATGGATGCCGAGTGGGTAACATTAATAATAAGAATCATACAAAGCAACGTACATACAACATAGACAACATACAAATCATAGGTTATTGTATGTATATACTATGCCTATATGCACTATACATTACGTTTCATTTCTTTTTACATAATAAACCTCTCAAAACCTATATCTAACCTCTAACCTATGAAGTATGAATGACTCAGGGTAAGGTTCACATCCTTTTTTGATATTTATCAGCAGTCAAAGCCGAGTTAGTTGGAATTCTATTTTCAGTCCGGTTTCCCACGCAGGGCAGGGACTGTGTGGCGGTGAGTTTGTTTCAAAATAATTATTTCAAAACCCACACGCTTGTGAAATGAAAACATCACCAAAGAACGACTCAATGACCCACGCTCAATGACACTGCTGCTGTTTGTGGTTCACCCTCCCGACAAACACACATATGGGTATGTGAACAAATACACATACATACAGTACACGGGTAGTTACAGAGACACAAATCACACACACACACACACACACTGAAGTGTACCTCTTTGGAGGGCTTGCGCAAGACATCCCCCACACCTCCTCCACTCCTCAGACCATGACTCAGCACCGTAACGATGCACATTAGCAGAGAGTCGCACGTACGCTCCATGTCTGCCTCCTCCTCATCGCCACTTCCAAAGTCTACATTAGGGAAGACAACAACCTTTAAACACTTATTGATTGGATTTGTTGACTATATTAATCGCCATAGGCACGCTATCGATCAAAATAAATGATATCCATCTATTTGGCATCCAATTCATTTTCTTAACCATGTTCAATGGTTGGTTCGTCTAATTCTAGGTCTATAGGTATAACCCTAATCCTAACCCTAACCCTTGGTGGCTATGGAATGCCATTTTAATAATAAATAAACAAACAAACAAACAAATAAACAAACAAACAAACAAACAAACAAACATGGCTATGAAATAAATAAATACATCTATGAAATAAATAAATACATAAATGGCTCGCAAAGCCAGGAGCAACACTTGTAAAGGTGTGATGTAGTTATGGACAAGTAGTCTAGTCACCGTAACTTAAGGTGACCAGACATCGCGGTTTGTCCAGGATTATCCAGGTTTCAAGCTCCCTAGTCCTGACAAAAATCTGTAAAACTGGTTTTCAACATTTCACCCCAATTAAATAATAATAAAAATATACTTGTTTTCAGCGCTTACATAGACGTTCATCATGTTCTATCCCACTCATTACCTAACCCACATAAGCAATGCACCACGAAACATAAGCGATAATAATAAATTATGAATATGAGTTATTATTATTATACAAGAATAAATGTATAATATGGTGTGTACATAAGCGCATACATGTGCAAGTGCGTAACGAGGTATGTGCAGTGACGTCATGACGTGGCTATTGGCTGTTTTTTGCGTGGAAAAGCAAACTTAGATGCTTCTTAGATGGTTCCCAAGTTGAACGAAGTGCGAACCGACACCAGCACCAACCCAGAACCAGCACAAGGTTCGCGTTGGTGGAAAAGGGGCCTGAGAGCTGCCGATGTGGCAGTGACTTCAATCTGAGATAACCACGCCCCATTCATTTGCATAAAAGGAAGCATTATGAAATACGGTGTCATTATGAAATAATGTGCCATTATGAAATAAAAGTCTCCTGAAATAAATACAAGTAGTGTTTTATATATATATTTATTTATTTCATAGGCATATTTATGTATCTATCTATGTATGAGGTTAACATTATATTCTCAGGTTTTACCTTCCTGCAAGGCCTCCGTGGAGCAGTTTTCTCCCCTCCCTGTTTGACACACCCCGGCAGAAAGGAGCTCGTTGGCCAGACTGGCTCCGCTTTCTACACAGTCGGGAGGAAAACGTGGCAGGTCAGCGAACGGAGGACGGACATCCTGTGACCCGTTGCAAACATGCAGCAGAAGGTGTGCTTACTCAGGGTGGTGTTGGGGATGCGGTCCACCTCCAGGATGAAGTCGTCCTTGAAGAAGATGTAGCCCACGATGGAGAACAGGTAGACCAGGATGAGTGCCAGCACGGCGGTCAGCACAATGGAACGGCCGTTGCGCGTGACGCTCTTAATTACATTCAACAAGGTCTCCTCTCGGTAGACCAGGTCAAAAAGCTGCAAAGACACAACAAATCACGAGTCCAAATCCATCTGTTCGTTTCACATACTGTATAGTCACTAAGTGGAAGTTTAAGCAAAGTTTTTTTTTTAATGTTTGATGTTTTTATTGAGAAGAAGCATCGTATTGACATGACATTCTGAAGATTCTGTTTTTAACTATGCATATAAAACAACATACAACACTCAAACAAAATGTCTGCATGTTATTGTAAATACAAACATAATGTAAAACATAAAGTAAAATAAGATGTGTATGGAAAACACAAGAAATCTTTAATAAAATTAAAAAATTAAAAACAAATCCGCAACCTCAGACACATCTCCCTTCCCACCCCTAACCCTCCCTACGAGCGCTGCCCAGTTGAGGACGGGGAATTGATTATTATGATCAGTCACAATCTCTCTCATGGAGGAAATAAAGGGGTGCCAAATCTTTTCAAATTCTCCAATCTTATCCCTCAGAAAATACCAAATTCTCTCCAAGTGTAATGTACTGGCCACTGTTTTCCTGATGGTACCTCTGCCTTCTTCCAGCACATAAGAATTCCTTATTTAGCAATAATTATCCCATATGAGATGAATCGTCGCAGAGCCAACCTAAACCTTAACAAGTCTTTCCTAATATAATGACAATTGGTTCCTTGCTCTATTTGCACTTCAAGTACAGTATGTGTGAGAATAAATGAAAATTTTCTGTCCAGAAGTTTTGCAGTTTAGGACAAAGTGCAAAGTTGTGTGCTTGGTTGGCTGCAGTTAAACAACAACTATCACATCACAGGATTTCTGGAAAGAATTTGTGTAGCTTCACTTTAGAATAGTGCAATCTATGTATGATTATAAATTGTATTAAGCAGTGTCTAGCGTGGATAAGCCAAGTTTTTCCCAATGAAATGAACTCAATGAATAATGACCTCATACGGCGTGTTAGTACTTGGTTGTTGTTGTCGGGCCTGTGTTGCATAACTTTTTTGAGCATCCTGTTATTCAGATTGAAACCCACGTAAAGGAGCCGTTGCCAAATCTGCGTAAGGGCAATTCATGGATCGTCACGAATGGAAACGGAAAAGCTGGCTTGTTCAAGCTGACACGCTATAAAGCAGACACAGGGCACAAACACACAGCTCTCTGCACCAATAAAAACACAACAACAACAACAGAACCATTAAAACACCAAAAATAGTTTCAGTTGCTTCTTAGGAGGACACAGGCAGAGGCTGATGTTCGAAGCCAGAGAAAAATAATATTTATGCACTGAATAAAAACAATTCCCTGTCAGAACGTAAGATGGTGTGCGTGTGTGCGTGCGCCTCACCAGCAGACTGTAGAAAAAGACGTGCACAAAGACCCCCAGGCTGCAGATGATGAGGTAGAGGAGGTGGTAGAGGAACTCAAAGTCCAGGACCATGGCCTTGTAGCCCCGTGTGAATGTCCCTCGGTTTCCCACAAAACTCATAAGGAAGATGATCTTATTACACACCTGGAAGGTACATATACATCACTGATTATATTCTACATACATTAGATACGGTACGACAATGTCTCTCCACTGTTCCAATGAAGACTTTTTGGCAACTTTGGCAACCGGCCTTGACTGAAGGGCCCAGAGCAAACATGGGAAATATTTACAGCAGCCTGGTTTTAGGGTGAAGAGTGTCTCTGACTGGAATCAAGATAAATTCAGTGTATTTTTTTTGGTGGTGTCTCAGAGTGAGAGTGTCTCAAAGTGTGTTTTAGGGTGTGTGTATAGGAGTGTATATATATAGAAATTTGTCTCCTGCTGAGGTGGAGTCAGTAACTTGGGTTCAGTGACGCACTTCACACCCCATTACCAAGCCAGGTAGTGCCAGGGAGAAGTCCGAGCCAGGGAGAGCCGCCAGCACTGACACTCCAGGTCTGTAGAGTGGGCATGGGCATGGGCATGATTGGGTTCCAAAGGGGGACCGGGAAGGAGGGTGGCTGGGCATGTGCTGGGGTGTAGTGGAACTGAGGTTAAGCAGAAGTACCCAAGTGGAACCACTGATATAGCGCTTAGCAACGCCCAGCCGAGTTTCACACAGTTCCACATTATGCACCAAAAAACACCCAATTAAATGTGAGAGAAGAAGACCACTTACGTTGAAGGCACCTAGAAGGAAGAGAGTGGGCTCTAAGCCCACAGAGAAAATGAGGCGAAGGATGGTGACAATGACCAGCGCCCGGATTCCCAGTGGCTGAGGCATGATGATCACAATGACCAGCGTCACCAGGACACCCATCCACAGC
>OMKR01044348.1:0-14598 GCA_900302355.1 Cyttopsis rosea | reverse complement strand
AAGTGATATTTTGTTCCCTCACTCGGAAGTCTGACAGCGACATCATTTCCCGACCTACACGAGTCAGAGCCGCGGCTGACGATTATCATCAATACCGATTAATCTGCCGATTAATTTCTCGATTAATCGATTAGTTGCTTTGGCCGTAAAACGCTGAAAAACGTCGATCGCCGTTTCCCCGAGGCGACGTCCTCAAATGTCTCGTTTCGTCCGCAACCCAAAGATTTTCGGAAAGCATTCACATTTAAGAATTTAACATTTAAAAAGCAGAGAATTTGGAAATTTCTCAAAACGATGAATCGATGATCAAAATTGTTGGCGATTAATTGAATAGTTGGCGACTAATCGATGCAGCTCTAACACTAATTGCAGATGTGTAGTATTTTGGGAACTCCCGAGATCTTTCTACTTAAGGAAAATCCTCAACCATTCCCCATATGACAGTAATTCTCTGAAATTAATGTCTCTCCAGTTCACCCATATGGGCTGTTGTGGGTTATATTGATGAGGCAATGCCTCCTTTACTTAATGAGGTGTTGAGGCAAAACGCTTGATGTTGACCTGCGTTTCACTGGGTTGTAGCTAGGCGTGCTTCTCATTGGCACACACACCTCCACGTGTTTTTTTTTAGAACATGAGTAGACTGTGAGTCACAGTTCAGTGTCTCATTCATCTTTTCTGTCATTAATGAGGTCATCTGTGACTCAATGCTTCAAGATGACTCTAGTTTCACAATAAGGTCAAAAGCAGGTTTCCCAAGAACCTATAACCCTATATATGAATTAGTTTTCAGCGGGTTGTTACCTTCCCCAGGCATTGCATTCTATAATGTTAAATCTTAATAAACACAGAAACGTATCATCACTTGGATCTATTTTGTCACAATATTCCTTGTGTATCGTCACCACAACCAGCTCCATTGTGTCGCAACCTTCCAGCAGCCATAGTATCACACTGAGATATGTCTTACTCCCACTCTCAAATTCCTCACATTGCTCAAATATGTCAAATATTTTGTCCCTTCATATTGAACTTTTCTTTATATGTTCTGCATCATTTAGTGTGTAATTTCAGACTGTACTATGACAGTTTTGGCCTTTATAAGATGTTCTTTACATTGTCTAATTTTGCTGCCCATTGTTCTATTTTGGCAGGAAAGTGTATTCCACTTTTAAACCCTGACAGATTTCTTTAGGTGTCTTTATTCAGCTGATATGGCTTCTCATCCTAGCTGTAGGCGCTCCCGGCCAGACTAGAAACCACAGGAAGCCTAACCCAACTCCACCATCTACTCTGCCATCTCTTGGTCAAAGTGAAATGCAAAGCACTTCATGCAAGCTTTTTGCTTAGAGTTATGTATTGTTCTCTGTCAAATTATGCTGACAGCCCGAAAGCCATTTCCTGCTAATGGCTGCTTGTCTGCCTAGTGTCTGAGCAAATAGCCTGTTCTGCCCTGAGGCCTGTCCATCCTGCCCACTGGCTTGTTGTCTTTCCATGTCCACCAGTTTTTTATTTTTTTCCTCAGTAGTACAAGTTATCCTTAGGGCTCCCAGGTCAGGTGTGCGATTTCATCCAAGATGTCAGTGACAAACTTAATGCACTCTTTCCTAGAAAAGTTCCTTAAAACTGAGACCAACAGTAATCAAAGTTCTCAAATCCCAAACTGGGACTCCAACTGGGCTCTTTTTAACTGAGAAAGGAGCTGCTTGTCCTGCTTTCTTGTGCAATGCTTTGAGCTGTGGTGTGTAGGAATGGCCAATCATACACAATCCTGTTCGTGGTCATTTGATAGCTTTCACACACTCAATGCATGATGTTTGATCACTGCTGCATTAGCAGCTCAGTAAATGATGCTGAAGCGATATGGAAGCATTTTAGAACATTTGACTATGTTCGTGAGGCTCATTTTGCAAAAGCAATACTATGAAGTCAAAACAATCTTCATTGTCCAGTCAGCGACCACAGCAGAAGCTATTCAAATTTGTGACATTCTATGGACTTATGATGTAAGGAATATATGCAGTCAGAGCTTGGGGGTCTATTCAGAAGTGAGCCTGCTGCTGCTTATGAACCTATTTTCTTTGCTGATAATCTTTTTTTTCTATAAGTAAGGGGAAACAAAACTGGTCTTGAGAAGGTAGATCTACAGGGTGAGCAGCTGTTGTGTGTTACGTGGCGCTGCCCTAGAGATCCAGGTTCTGGGCAGCTTATCCACCTCATAATCACCTCTGGGCACTAAGCCCGTATGTAGTAGAGAGGGGAGTCATGACCGTACAAATCATACTGGGACATCAAACTGGATTGTGCTCTTTGCTACTGGTGTCAGTAATCTGCACTTAACCCACTTTGTAAAGACTTATGGCTTGTAAGCAACATTTAGCCCAAGATTTAAAGGTCACATATTATGAAAATCTCACTTTTGCAGTGCTTGTGCACATACATTTGGGTCTCTGATGGGCCTACTAACACACAATACAAGCCAGTCAGTTTTTATGGGCTGCCTTTGTCAGAAAACATGTGATTCAACAAGCTATTCAGATTTGCCTTCTACATCAAGTGGGGGCTCATTAGAATCAGACAACCCCCCCATCTGAGTATCTCCACACACGGCCTTTTCCACTGCACAAAAAACCTGCTAACATCCTGCCTTTGGCTTCAGTGGGAAAGGTTACAATCAGCATTCAGTTCCGGGACAAATGACCCTGCAGTAGTCACAGATTTTTATCGGCTCCAGCTCGGATCAGCAGTGGTGGAAACACGACACCCAGGTCGATGCGCTATTTACACCACTTTCCAACGCACGTTGAAGTTCTGGACGTAATGTATAATGTAATGTACAGCTCATAATGCAGAGCTCCGTGCCCGCTGTGCGCCAGACGAGGTCGGACGGACAGACTAAATTCAGCTCATTCATTCTTTCTCTGCCCAGTGTGGGCTGTACTCCACGGTGAAGTAGTCATTCCCTGTACATGTGCCTTGAGACTCCTCCAAGTGCATATTAAAAAATAATAAAAAGATGATTATTATATTACAACATTATTATCCAAATTTTTTAGTTTTTTTTCCAATCTCACCGGTGGTGGAAAAGCGGTATAATATTCATAAGTATTTTTTAACTAGTGTATAATCCAGTTTATATCTACATAGGGAGCAGGTCCTTGTTCCACGGAGGCCGCCATGTTGCACCGTCATGTTTCTACAGTAGCCCAGAACGGACAAACCGCTGGCTGCCTTTTGCGAGTTTCGTGGCCACTGTAGGCTCTCCTACATGCATGGAAGGGGAGGGTGAGGGGAGGGGTATTCAATTGGTTGCAATCTACAACATCACTGCTAGATGCCACTAAATTGTACACAGTGCACCTTTAAGAAATACCTTTGCGAAGATGGGCCATTTTCTCTCTCACGCGCCGGACCCACATTCATGAATTCGTAATGCTGACAAAAACACATCAAAGTTTATTAATATTACGTGTGTCAAAATTGCATATTGGACACTGCTCGTCCTTGCATCCCTAGGAATACACCCGCCAAGTGTGAAGTCGATCGGATGGACGGTTGTTGTGTTGAGATAATCGAAGTACATACAGAAAGACAACCAGATTCCTTCCTTTATTAGATACAGTTTATCTGGAAAGTATTTATATCGCTTGACTTTTTCCACATTTTGTTTTGTTACAGCCTTATTCCAAAATGGATTAAATTAATTTGCAAAAATGTCTAAAAAAAAAACTTTTTTCACTTTGTCATTATGGGGTATTGTGTGTAGAATTCTGAGGGAAAAAAAAGAATTTAATCCATTTTCGAATAAGGCTGTAACATAACAAAATGTGGAAAAAGTGAAGCAATATCAATACTTTACAGATGCACTGTAGATTGGATAGATGTCCGTAATATGAACTCCATTTTATCAACACTCAAAATGAGACGTGGGGTAAGAGACAGAGACAATCTTCCCGTTAAGCACGGGGCTTTTTTGTATTTCATTCAGTTAGGAAAAGACGGAAAATAAATACATCTACAATAAAAAGTTTATTTGATGTTGGGAGGGACGCGGAGCGGAAATCGCTTTGATCGCGGAGCGGAAATCGCTCTGATCGCACAGCATAATGTCAACGTTACCATTAAAAGTACAGGAAATTTACGGGAAAATATTTTAACGGGAGGCCGGAGACAAGGGAAAATTATGGGAGAATCGTGGGGAACCGAAGGGTTGATAGATATGGGTAGGTAATGAACTGAGAATTTTGTCCTCTGCATTTCTCCTATCCTCGCTGTCGTTCCTCCAGGAGCAGTGGGCAGCCCTCACTTCGGTGGCACCTGGGGACCAATTCCAGGTGTGGATCTTGGTCAGGGACAGGACAGGAAGTGTTCTGCGTGTTTTTAATTGGGGTCCTTTTTTTATATTGGAGGAGATCCATGTGAACACGGGGAGAACATACTACAAACTCCACACAGAAAGGCAAAACAGCCATACTCTATGTTGATTTTCAGCACCACAGGGCAAATTAATTGTTTCATTCAACTATGTGAGGTATTTGAAGAATGTGTGTCATTCAGGGAATAAATTATTCCCGTTGTCTATGGCTGGATGTGTTCCAAGAGACAAGATTATTGTAGTTATTATTTCAATAATGTGGTTCATTACTCTGGAGAACTGTGTGAATTCAGATGGTGCGGATTCTTCAGTCTTTTTTTGTGTACGTTGGTGGTATTTAATTATGGGTGTTCCGTGAGTCACTGGCTGATGACGGAAGTCCAACTCCTTTAGAATTGCAGGGTGTGAGCTAGCAATTCAAATCAAAACCAGTGACTGAAGAGTATAAAACCAAATTATGTTTAATTTATTTCACAATATTATAGTGAAGGCAATAAACTAAACAAGAGTTGTAGTGTTTGCTTATCTTTCTCTTTCCCCAGGGTCGTCAAATGTGTTTAAAGGGACACAGTTTTTTTTTTTTTTTTTTTTTTTTGTTAGAAATTAGCTTTTTGTGTATCTTACTTGGTTTGAGATGAGACACTCAGCGGGTTGATAAATGGTTTAATCGCAGCCAGCCACCTAGCAGGATGTTTTGGCAGCATTTGCGCATACCCCTCTCAATATCATCTCTTCCTTTGTGGCTTTTCCTTGTAATTTGCTCTTTACATTGTTATTATTGTACTGTGGCTGGCATGTTTCAACCACCACAGCCCTGCAATTAGCTACTGATGACAGAATAAGAGTCAACGTCAAGCAGCAGACCTTTTTTCTGTCACCCTGAGTCAGATCCTGCTCACTGACTGGTAATCCCCTCCTGGGCCTCATAAACACCTTTCACACATGTTCCCGGTAAATTACTGGGATAACCTTTCCAGCACCGCTAGTGAATTTCATTATTCACCCATGCAGCTACATTCTGGAACATTTCCGTCTTGCGCCTTTTCACACGCCATGACAATACCGGAATAGATGGGGCAAGTGACAGTCCGTTCCAGTGTAGATCGTTTGGACAACCTGTATCGGCAACGGATGTACGATCTGAATTGGTTTCGTTTTTTTCCTGGCTCTCAGAGACCAGCTCTTCGGTTTCCTCCACCCTGCCCCTCCCGGACGGACTCGATTCCGTCCGCTGATGGAGCGAGGACAGAGCCCCTGTCCCCAGGCGCAATAACCCTAACCCAGTGTTCTTTTAATGTATTTAATATTAAACAAGTTTGCGAGACAAGTAATGTTTTTGTGATCTACTTGAATCAGAAACATGCATTCAATACATTAAAAGGAACATGAACGGAGCATAAACAAGTCGCGGATTCAAATTCGTCATCAGTGGAGTCTTGTGATTGGTTCTCTCACTCCACGTGAAAGCGTCTTTTGTCAGACGGACGTAACCCTTTACGTGCTTGTACCGGCAACTGTTACTGCTTCCATTCACAACCCAGCCGTACCGGCATTTTTCTGGAAATTATACTAGGTCGAGAGTGGGGAAAATTATGGAACGACCTTTACGTAACATCGACACCGGCTCCTGTTCCCACATTACGCCAATATGGAACATTGCCAGTGGATTTACGGTTTTCAGGGCAAGTAGGAAAGGGGCTATAGTGACTGTTTGGTGGAGGGGCTTGTGAGTCTCACTGAGAGTTCATCAATCCCTTAGTAAGACTGTGGTGTGGAGAATCTATGCTGGTGATGGTGTGGAATACACCCATCAGGAATGTCAAGGATGCAGAAAATCTACTTGTCTTATCTGACATATTTGATGTGATCCTTGGTATCATGTATCCAACGGGCTCCAAATATCGGTTTTAATACACAAAACCAGAGAATGCAGCCTTTCTGTAGTTCAATAAGCAGGCTTAAAATCCTCATGGTGATCATGTAGCTTGTATGTCATAGATGCTTTTGAATTGATTACATGTTGGACCCCGTGCTTGCTTTTAGTTTCTCAATCCATATCATCATCATCATCTGTAATGACCTTGGTTTCCCATCTACCAAGTGCTAGAGCCTGAGCGGCAACAGGTTAAGTCCCATGGGGACTGACTGATGTCAATGGAACAGGATCAACAACCGCTTCACAGGGAACGTGCTGTAGCAGAGTTGGGTGTGATAAAGAAAACAAAGTAGGATAGTTGTTGCATGAAGCCTATATGTTGCTTTTCCCCTCTATTTCTGGCAGATGGAGGGGTCTGACAGGTTGTAGTTTTCTTGCAATGTTTTTTATTTTTATTTCTGACTGACATAAATAAATAAACAACTACACGGCACAAAACCAAAACTTCAAAGTACATCCTGTCAACTTTCAACTGTCTCTGTCTGTGTTTCAGCAGTCAGTAGTCGGAAGGCTCCTCCTCCAGTACCACCCCGCACCACCTCCAAACCCCTAATTTCAGTCACACTGCAGAGCAGCACCGAGTCGGCCCAGGACACCTACCTGGACCAGCACGAGCCCGGCAGTGAGGTCAACAGCCAATCAGGACGCAGCAATTCCTCTGACAGCCTCTGTAGCATCCGTACCGGCACTCTGGCTAAGGGTGCGCAGCCGCCAGCCCCTCTCCCTGGCACTGCCCCTACACCCACCGCAGCCTCTGTGCCCCCTGTCCCGGCACCTCGAGACCTGCCGCCCACCACCGCCAACAGCTCCTCCAATACCACTTCCACCACCACCACCTTTACCTCCACCCAGTCCCAAAATGACTCCCTGAGTGTTAGTGTCACCCTAGAGCCGCCCCAAGAGCCCAAGAGGAAGCTGTCCTCCATCGGAATCCAGGTTAGATCTATCAGCCCTCATTTCTAATGTAATGAATTTGACCCCTGGAGATGCAGATGTGAGCCACAATAATGTAATTTGCTGTGCACCAAGGATCGATTTGTTTTGGCTGACAGGTGGACTGCCTTGTGCCAATCCCACGAGAGGAGTTTCTGTCCCTGACCACGCCCCTGAAGTTCCAGTCAATTGGAGTGCAAGTGGAGAACGGCCGGCCGTAAGTATACTCACAGTATAATCTACTATGTGCAATCATTCCTTTCCAAATCATGCCAAGAAGAGTGTGTGGTTATTAATGTATGAGAAATGTATTGAAAACTAGTTGAAAACAACCCCAAAGTTGTATACTGTATATGATTTTCAAGAAGCAACAATATAACAAATTTCAAAACAATGGAATCGCCGTTTTCAATACATTTTAAGGCACATGTGGGTTTTATAAAACTTTTATTCTCCAATTCAATTTATTTTTAAATTCCAAATGTTGTATGCATTTTGATTTTGTCTCCTTTTAATCTTTTTATTTTGGCAAAAGTGTATAGACAAACATTCACAATGGTCCAGTCGCCAAAATAATGCTAACTAACTACAATATTTTTCTTTATTTTTTTCTAAAAGTTTCAAATTTTGCCTTTATTTTTTTCTTCAATAATTACTAAATCTAAGCAGCCCTTGTTTGTTTAGTTGTTTATTATTATTATTATTATTATTATTATTATTATTATTACTATTATTATTAGCCTCTCCTGTCCTAACTTCTCACTCACTGTCAGTATGTAACCCTGTTGCATCTGGTGCGAATGCAGCTTTTGCAGAACTGACAGTAGCCAAGGTCAGTCAGCTGGCGAGCTGGCAGGCTGCCGCAGCCCAGGGCTCTGATTGATGTTTTCTGGCTCTTTTTCTGACTCTCTGACTATTGAGGTGACCATTGTGGGAAACTAGACATTGAATTTCCCAGTGCATTGTAATTTTTCTCAATCGCATAATCATTTGCTGGAACGCCTACACCCCCCACCCCCACTCTGTTTGAAGGCAGCAGTCTGTCATACTTTTGACCTAGTGCTCCTTATCTTTCTGCTCCAACATCGACTGTCCTGTTGGAGCAATTTATTATCATAATTGTCATGGAATTTTACACAGCACTGATAATCATGATAGCTGCTTTCACGATTTCAAAGTCCCATGTTGGAGTCCAACTGAGGTTCATAACAGGTTTTGTTTTTCAAGTAAATGTCCCTCTAATATTTCAGACATGACATCAGAAGGATGTTTTTTATCATGGCTCATTAATTTACTCTTCAAAATTGTCTATCAAACTTGATCATCTCGATTTCATTAGAAAACAAGGCCACTGAAAGCCCATTAATATGATGATGTGATATTGCTCTCAACATCTGCTAAGAACAATCCTATACCAATCAGATATCCGATGTCAATCAGATTTACTAGGTATTTTGATCGACCACCAAGATCATCAGCCATTAAAAGGTGATCATGATCGGCCGAGCAGCTTTGAAATGACTGATCCCAAGAGCGAGAGCAAAATCACCTGATCTAGCGTCCCTAAACGTAACAATGGACAAAATGCTTTTGTTAATCTGGGAAAATCACTTTGTTGCTCAGCAGCTGATGTGTTTTCTGTCCAGTCTCAGTCGGGGCAGCAGCATGGCCTCCAGACAGAACACAGAGACGGAGACCCAAGAGACCCAGGACGCCGCACTCCCAGAAAACAAAATGGCCAACTGCGCCAACAGTCAGACTGTAGCGCCCCCTGCCCCCAGCAGAGAGGACAGCACCGCCGAACACAAGCCCCTCAAGCACACGCCCACGGCCGCTGCCAGGATATCCACCTCGCCGCCAGATGCCCTGGACCCGGCGCTGGACCCCTCCTCGCTGCCACCGCCGGACCCCAGCCTGGAAACGGCAAACTGCTGCGCCCACGGAGACGCCCCCGCGCCTGCCTGCCTCAGAGACGGAAACTGGTTCCTGAAGCTGCTGCAGGCGGAGATGGGTCGCATGGAGGGCTGGTGTCAGCAGATGGAGCAGGAGACCAAAGACAACAAGATCTCGGAGGAGGGTAAGAGAACTCAATATACACAAGTTAACTTTATATTTTAGAACAATCTGAAGTACCAGATAGTTCTTGTTTTGTTTCTTCTGTGTTTTGGAAAGGCTGCTGTGGAGGGGAGCCGGCAAGAGAGGCTCTTTATTGCCAGTGGGTTGCAGTGGCACTGCTTATTATGTTTTAACTAAGCTGCTTCTCAGAGAGCCACTGCATATTCATCCTCCCTTTTCATTTCCCAAATCCCCTCACAGGCTTTCAGGCAGATCGATCTCTGCAGCATCTTAAATATGAATGAGTGAGGAGCAGACTTTCCAGTGAGGCTCTTTAGCGCTATGATTTTCCTTCTTTATTTTCAACTATAACCCTATTTATATTCAAATGGGGGAAATATAATTAAAATGTAATTATCCAGTAACCACTTGAGGACATTTATTTATATGCATCACATATAGGGCTGTGACAATAACCGCAATACCACGGTCACAAGCTCATTACCGTCCGCAAATAGTAAAATAAATATATATACGTTGGCCTTCGTTTGCATTACATAACTGCACTTTGTTTTGTCCTCAAGTGTTTGCAGCTTGTGATGATTTTCCGTGCTCCTCTGCTCTGTAGTTCTGGGGACGATCCGGAGCGCCGTGGGCAGCGCCCAGCTCCTCATGTCAAAGAAGTTTCAGCAATTCAGAGGCCTCTGCAATGAGAACTTGGTGAGTGTCTGTCTTGGACTGTCCTTCCATACTCTCCTTTTGCACACATTCTAGTTTTAGAGCACGATAGACGTAAAGGCTAAAGTTTTTATGTGGCTTTACAATGTTTTTTTCATGGTGTTTAGTTAATTCTGACAAATTTTAGTTGTCTCCATGCCTTGTGAGTTTGGCCGCCCTAGACAAAGTCTCCTTGTTGTGGACAAATTCTTGGGTCGCAAACGGTGATCAGCTGTCTTATGTCATTCAGTGTAACAGGGTCACAGATGGCTGCTTGACTGCGCCCTAACCTCTGACAGAGCTCTTGCAGTGTTAGAACATTTTTGGCCATAATCTCACAGTTTGTCTGTTGCCATGGTCCTAATAGGGTGACTAATCAGAGCGTGGTATGGGAACTTGCTAGCTCGCCGGATGTAAACATGTCTGTTTCAAAAAGAAAAGCGTGTGTAAGTCCAAGGTGTCAAGCTCAAGCGGGATGTTGTTAAAAAGGCCAGACTTGTATAATTATGGCATTAACACATATATGATCGATATTTGTGTTCATGTAGGAAGCAGCCTCATGACAGTAGCCCAACTTCAACGCTGCTCAAAATGATAAAATTCACAATGTGACATATAATTAACATAAAAGATGGTTTAAATGTAGCCTCAGTTGTTCCACTGCATCTACAGTCATTAATTTCTCTTGTTAGAACGTGAACGCCAACCCCAGACCGACGGCACAGGACTTGGCGGGGTTCTGGGATTTGCTGCAGCTCTCTATAGAAGACATCAGCATGAAGTTTGACGAACTCTACCAACTGAAAGCCAACAACTGGCAGCTCCCTGACAAGTCGGAGAAGAAGGTATCGTGTCATATAACAGAATATGCCGTTAAAACTGTCACTGAAATGCATCGACGTTCCTCTGGTTTTATCGAGCTTTGACACAGAAACCAGCACCAGTTAACTGTACACAACAACAAAAAATCTGCCAATATACACTAAACCTAATGATAAACAACAGATATAGCCTGAATAATAAAAATTATAAAGACCTGAAAAATAAAAGGTCATGTCCAAAAATTAAATATACGGCCCTATACAATAACTTAAATAAACTGTGAAGCAGAAAGATGAATGTACAATAAACCTGACATTAAACACAACCCTTAAACAGCAAACAAAATGCAACCAAAACCAAAATTGACAGTAAATATAATGGAGAGAGGCAACATCGGGACCAGGACCGAACTGGCTCACACAGTGTAGTCGCTTAATTTAATCCCATTTCACCATCTTTCACCGCAGGAGGAGAAGCAGCCACCGGCGTCAGTGCCAAAGAAGCCATCGAAGCCCAAACTGTCGGCAGGGAAGGACCGCAGCGTGGACTCTGCCGTGGACAAGCAGCGCCAGGAGGCCCGGAAGCGGCTGATGGCGGCGAAGCGCGCGGCCTCAGTGCGACAGAACTCTGCCACGGAGAGCGCCGACAGCATAGAGATCTACGTCCCAGAGGCCCAGACCCGCCTCTGAGAGGGGGAGCTCCTCCTGCTCCCACCCCAAGGAAAAAAACACATCCACTCCATCACTTATTGAGTCAAACATGCAGACTGATCTGAACACCGCAGTAGTAAAGCGGGGTGCAGGATGGCGGCTGAGGGGAGGGGTCAAAGGTCACAGGGCGCCGGAACCCACTAGAACAATGCAAAACACTCTGCCTGGCTGCCATCGGACAGAAATCACTTTGACAGACAGATGTTCAATACTATTGTTATTAATATTGACAATATAATAATAATAATTATTATTCTCTCCCAAAATATATCAAGACTGTCTTAAATGTACATGTATCTTGGATAGGAACATCTATTTTCTTTTTGGTATCCCAGAAGTTTACGCTCTCACCCCCTCCCCAAAAACCTCTGAGTCTACAGGCAGGTCCCGGCTGCCTGGTTTACGAGCTGAGCTACCGCCCACACCCACTCAGGATGCACACGCAGGTGTACTCACTGTCCACAGAGTCTTCCTATTCTCTCTTTGTATTAGGCTGCCACTTGTCGAATGTGGTGTGTAAGCTTTATCGCATATGAACTAAGAGATGGTGTCGATGTATTCTTTAAAGGAAAAAAAAAAAACACACCAAGAACCAGAGGAAGACAGTAGCATATATTATAAATACCACACTCTGGTTATTACCATGTTCATTTTGTAAATGTTCTATACCAGATTATTTGCTAGAAAGAGTTCGGTGTTCTGTACCAAGGTAGTTTTTTATAGACTGAGAACATGTTCTGTCATGAAATTTTAGCTATTGATGCAATCATTCACTCCACTTATTTTCACAAACACACACACAGGATGCTGCTTGTGTCTGTGAAAACCCATTTGGTCAAAGTCTTATTTCTTTACTTTTGTTGTTGTGTCAATCATTCTACTTTTCACTGCATCCTCGTGGTGTAGGGGACCAAGACGTTCACCACTATATGAAGCATTCCCACTCAGCCAAACGGTGCAGTACATGTCTTGGGGAGGGTGCTTACTTGCTACTGGAAAGGAATTGGGATTATAATATTTTTTTGTATCGCTACTTTTAGAAGTATTGGAGAAATAAAAGCTTGAGGACGAATCTGTTTAATGGTGTGGTACCATGCAGTATGGGGTCCTATTGGGGTTTATACTAGCCTTCTCAAACTGAACCAATTGAATCCGTCTCCTAACAGTGTGGCCTCCCATCTGTGCCCAGACATACACTCAATGAGCACTTAATTAGGAACACCTACTTATTCTGTACAATTGTGGTGAGCAGAAAAACATCTCAATGCACAATACATCGAACCTTGAGGCGGATGGGCTACAACAGCAGAAGACCATGTCAGGTTACACTTCTGTCAGCCAAGAACCGAAAGCTGAGGCTGCAGTGGGCACAGGGTCACCAAAACTGGACAGTTGAAGACAAAAATGTAGCCTAGTCTGATGAATCTTGATTTCTGCTGAGGCACACAGATGGTAGGGTCAGAATTTGGCACCAACAGCATGAATCCATGGACCCAACTTGTCTGGAGTCCAGGCTGGTGGCGGTGTTGTAATGGTGTGGGGAATTCTTTCTTGGCACACTTTGGGCCTGTTAATACCAATCATCGCTTGAATGCCACAGCCTATTTGAGTATTGTTGCTGACCATGTGCATCCCTTCACGGCCACAATTTACCATCTTCTAACGGCTGCTTCCAGCACGATAATGCACCATGTCACAAAGCAAAAAGTCGTCTCAAACTGATTTAATGAACATGATGAGTTCAATGTTCTTCAGTGGACTTTCCCAGTCACCGGATCTGAATCCAATAGCACACCTTTGGGATGTGATAGAACGGGAGATTCGCAGCGTGAATGTGCAGCTGACAAATCTGCAGGAATTGCGTGATGCAATCATGTCAACATGGACCAGAACATGCAAACATATTCAGGGCATTCCCCACTTAGCCCCGCCCCTTCAGTCCTTGTGACATCACAGCTCTCCCCTTATAAAGCTGATTTTGTTTCTCAGCCGTGCATGACTTCATGCGAAGGAAGGTACGCTTTTCCAACTTCATCAGGAATTGTCTAGTATTAAGGTTATTCATGCAAAAAAGGAAATACAATAAATTGCATAGATCGTTCACACAAAAAAAAACAGTTTGTCACAAAAAAATTATGGGATTGTTTATACATATCTTTTGCTTTAGGTGGTACAGTGTATAGGCCATTGTGCATCTTCCCTCATCTTCTAAACTTTTAATCTACGTTATTCATGAAAAAGTTCATTTTTAATTTTGTCATTTATCATCATTATCTCGATTGCTTATATATTTATATAAATCTTTATATTGGGCTATGAAAAGATTTTGGAATTGGAAACACTGCATATTTATTCTAAAAAGTGAATTCATCGTGATGGAAGAAATACAAGTAATCACCCATCGTGTCCATCATAAGGTTCCACAAGGTGGAGCAGTGTGGCGACAACACCATCTTCCAGTTGGTTTCTGATGGTCTGGCAAATATCATGGTTTTATGGAATTCCATTTAAATCAATATTCAATGAATAAATAAATAAATATGGCGATGAAATAAATCCTGAAATAAATATATGAGGCAATAAATATATATATACATGTAAATACATGTAAATATAAATATAAAAATGAGCAAAGTTCAATAAATAAATCGTTTTTTTATTTAAAAAATGACTTTTATTTCATAATGCCACTTTTCCATCTGTTTACATTTACACTGATTTATATATTTATATCAATAAATAGGCCTATGAAATAAATCCTGAAATAAATATATGAGGCAATAAATATATAAATATATAAATACATGTAAATATAAATATATAAATGAGATATACACTGATTTATTGTATTATATTTATTGCCTCATTTATTTATTTCATGATTTATTTCATAGGCATATTTATTGATGTATTTATTTAAAATTGACTAAAACGGCATTCCATACATTTTGACATTTGAAAGTCATTTCATTATCATTTAAACTCAAAGCCAGGCCCACGGAGCTGGGACTTGAAGGACCTGACTGGAAGGTGGTGGGCGGGGCGCGTTG
>OMKR01044346.1:0-17063 GCA_900302355.1 Cyttopsis rosea | reverse complement strand
GGCTCGGCTCAGGGGCGAGATCAGAACCGACGCTCTGCGGGATATGACGGGCCCCGAGGCCGACAACGCCGCCCTGAAGGTCAGTGTCGTGCGGCTGGACAAACCTAACCAAGCCTCGACGCAGAATCAAGCTTGACCTGGATTGTTCCAGAAAATGTTTCTCAGAGGAGTCGATGTTGTTTAATATTGTGTAAAAACTGCGAGATTCATGGTGAATCGCACGAATGGTTTTACAACAATAACGCAAACTGGTCGGACTCAGAGGGTGTGGCGCTACATTCTGACATTTGAGTTGCATTGGTTTGTTGATTGTAAGGCTTTTCCATGAGAAAGTGTTTCCATATTAATGCCGGGAAATTGGACCGACTCTGACAAGGGAACTTGTACTTCTAATCTATACGGAACAATCATACAGTATGTGTAAACTAGGGGGGAAAAAAAACTAACCTGGATAGGTGATCCTGGCACTGTGGCATGTGTTTCTTTGTGTGAAAGGCCTGATTGTGATTGTTTACAGTAGAATTAGAAATCCTGCAGTGTGTGGTTTAGATTTATATTTGACACTGGGATACAAGGGGTTAAAAACAGACAAACATGAGCTATAACACAATATAACAGATAGTTTCTCTATCCCTGTAATTACAATATTATAATCATTTAATTTAGAACCAGGCACCCCTCTAGGTGAGATCTCAGGTTGTTTTCTGTCCTTCCCCTCCCTCCCGCTCTCCAGAGGATGTACGGGAAGTACCTGCGCTCCGAGAGCTTCCGCAAGGCGCTGATCTACCAGAAGAAGTACCTGCTGCTGCTGCTGGGCGGCTTCCAGGAGTGTGAGGAGGCCACGCTGTCGCTCATCTCCAGGATGGGCGGCCGGCCCTCGCTCTGCGGCCTGGAGGCGCTCGGCCAACGGCGTCGCGGACTCACGCGCTTCCGCTCGGCAGTGCGGGTCTCCATCGCCCTCTCCAGGTAGAGCAGGGGAGCTGCACGGCTTCTGCTGTGAAATGAGTGATAAACCTCTGGGGACGGACGGAGGAACGTTGCCCACACTGACCACTGACTTTCCTCCCTCGGCAGAATGCGTTTCCTGGTGAAGCGGTGGCAGAAAACTACGAGTGGAGGCATCTTGAGCCCGGGCAGCATCGGAAAGAATGGTATCGGGCACACACCAGGTACCAGACGACTCACACGTCCACATTACGTTTACTGTTGCATTAATTAAATAATTCCAGGCTTTATATGTGATATGTGTAATATATTTTACATCATCACGGTTTGAAAATCTTTCAATGGAAATATGATATTTGATGGACAAGGAGCAAGACCCCTTTCCTCTCAGTAGACTCTTCAGCTTTTTTCACATTTTTGGATATTGCCATTAGAAATTGATGTCTCTGTACCTCTAATGGGTTAATTGTCTATATTTTTCCAGGTCTGGAGGTTAAAGACTCACCCTTCCTGCACCCAGGCAGCGTGGAGGTGTACCGGGAGAGAGGTGGAGTTGTAGGAGGAGGAGGTGGAGTCTGCAGCAGCAGAGGGCGTAGCGGGCGCGACTCCCCCAGATCGGCCATGTCCTCCACGCCGCACAGGTACAGCTCGGCTCAGCATCCAGAGTCCACACAGATCCACAATGTGGAATAGAACAGGTCATCACGATTACACAGTGTATAAAACCTAGAAGCGTGTTCTACGACATGGCAATAAACACGCAACAATGGCGGAAGCACCATTGCTTTAACATTGAATTAACAAATACAAAATATGGCAAAATTAAGTAACAGTGTGAGTGACGTGTGTGCTGACTAGTAAACAGGCTAAAACTTAATTTGACACCAATATTGTCAATTTACAAGGCGAGTGGTCTACGGCTATGAAAATGGTCCACGGAAATATGAGTGACACCGGTCAGAATGGTCCTTAATTTTCCCCTTTTAAGAAAATCACTTTCTAAAAACCAAATAACAAATAGTTGAAAGTCCTTCGCTGGAAAAGAGGTGTGTGTTGTTTATCCACGTTGTTGTCCCCGTGGTGTTCAGGTTCCACGTGTCCGGGGACCCGGGGCCTCTGAGCTGCTCCCACCTGCAGAACTACGACCCCGACCGAGCGCTCACCGACTACATCTCCAGACTGGAGGCGTTGCAGAGGAGGCTGGGGAGCGTCACGTCAGGTACCAAACACAGTAAACATACAACATGCTACTGCATCGGTAAATTATATATCGATATCGATAATTTGACGATATTTTGGAGATATCTTTCCTAAGATATTTACACACAAGAAATATTTGAGAAACGATCATTAGTGATGTGGATATTATGACCAAACAGGTAGAGGCGTTAAATAGAACAGCTAGAACAAAAAAAGTCCTTAAAGACTACATTTAGTAATTTTATTTTTTATTAACTATTTTGCGATGATAATTAGAATCCCAGGCGATATCTAGTCTCATATCACAATATCGATATTGTAACAATATATTGGCCACTAATGTGTCTAAAAAGGTGTCACTGAGTACTTGCCCTACATTGTATAAATTATGTTTCATGTCAAAAAATTGATGAAATGATGAGTTAGCTATTTAACTTTTAATGATTAATAAAAACCCATTTAGTATAATATAATGTATTTTACTGTTCTCTGGGTTTCCTCGCAGGCTCTTCTTCCTACGCTCAGCTGCACTTTGGCTTGCGAAGATAAGTAGTAGTCAGAGTAGTCACTTTTGGAACTGGCTTGAATCGACTCCGTTGCCTTTTCTCGTGCTGAGTGTCGCGTCGTGTTGCGTCCCACCCTCTCGGTGTGGACACTGTATTCCCGTGGACCAAAACCCATTTTTTTTCAGATTTTTACAACAACTTGTTATCAGGCTTTTTTTTTTTGTCATCAGCACTTGAAAACAGCTATTGTTTGTAATTTGATCAGCCTCTTTGTTCTGGATGAGCTACAATTGTGTATATTTGTCTTATGCTAATTTAAAAAACCCCTTTGATTAATTTATATTCTGGATGTGTTTTTGTTGTGTGGGTGGAGCGTTGTGGGACAGAGTGTTTGGGTTTATCGTCACGGAGGCTGCTACACTACACTGTGTTACCGGACAGACTACAGACTCCATTTGTAGAGAGCGTATTTTTGTAAAGGGTAGGCGCTTTGAATTTTCTGGGTATTTTGTCAAGAACTGAAATAAAGATATTTGAAATAACAAGTGTATTTGACTTCCTTGACATCATGGCTTTACATTCACCAAGTGAAGGCAACATGGAAATGGCAGAAGGAATACATTACAGTATATCACGACACAAATAAAAGTGTATTTTCATTGGATAGTGTAACATTATCAACCCAAAGTTTTTTCAAACAGAATCAAACAATATTGCAGAAAAAATAAAGCAACCAGAAAATATCCAACATTCTCTACAGTGATTAATATTCGCAATTCCAGAGTTATTTCAGCTGTTTCCTACCACATAGCCCTTCAGTCAAACTGCTGCATATTTACATTTTGAATGATTCACATTGTGAATATGAATATCAGTCGTGCCCCATGTGGGCAACATTACACAGCCAGCACAGTTTTAAAGGAGCACATGGATCACAGCCTCAGATTAAACCAGGACACAAAAAGTAAAGTATCCGGTTGGAACGCTGTACCTTCCTCAACATCTCCTCAAAGTCCAGAGCTTGTTCCTTTATTTCAGGGAACCTGGACCTTCGTGATCTCTGAATCCGCACATCTTTTAACTTGTCGTCCGTCTCTCAGTGTTGCCTCCGCTTGTATCTGATGACGGGGTTGTGCGGGGTGTGGATCATCGTGGTGTAGTTGACCGTGGGGAAGTATCCGTCCACCAGGTCGAAGTCGAACGTGCGCAGCATGGTGGACCAGATGGTTTTTATCTGGACGTATGCAAAGTTCTCACCGATGCAGCGGTGACGACCTGTGCAGGGTGAAGAACAGCAGTCACATTTCATTTGGTCCAGTGGTCTTTCAAGTTCTACTTAAAAATAATAATGGAAATTAGCTTCAAAAGGCTGTAGGACAGCAAGTTTCACTCTGAAAGTATGCGACACTACTATACTGTACATAGCGATGAAAGGCTAGACTCTTTTTTGAGATGGGTTCTTGACGAGTCAGTCAGTAAAAAGAGTCGTTCAATTGGTGGAATACACAGAGCGAGGGAGGACTTCCTGGACCATGAAGAGTCAGTTCAGCTCTGAGTTGTGAATGGAATTCTCTCAGGAATCATTGAATCCTCTCAATTATTTATTTTGGTGGAATGGGGTTAATCAGTGACAATTTAACATTAATTATACTAAATGCATTGGCCTCTTTTTACCTTGGACTTTCATTTAAAGTCATTTAAAAACATGTGTTCGCTATGAACGAATCGTTTGCTAGTCTTGCATCACTAGCTATTAGTGGGCCATAATAATAACAGTTCTACATGTTTGACATTTGTAGTGGTGACCAGAATACTGGTTTAGTGTCGTTGGTGAAACACGGGCCTAGTTGTCGTCCTCACCGGCTCCAAAAGGCACGTAGGCGAACTTCTCGCCAGCGGCGGGGTTGTCGTTGAGGTAGCGATCGGGGGTGAACTGCGTCCTCTCGCTCCAGGTGTCACGCAGACGGTGGTTGACGGTGGGAGACACGCAGACTTGGTGTCCCACAGGGATGGTGTAGCCCGCCGCCGTCTGCTCGCACACACATAGCAGACTCAACGTTATTCACTTTTATGAACATATTTCAACATTTATAAAAGTTTGGAATCAAATTAAATTTGGTAAATGGATTTAATTTGCATGTGATTTGTAGTGAGTGCTCTCACGTCTAGAGCTGCCACAATTATTACATAATCGCCTGATAACAATTTATTTGCGCTAATCGCGATCAATTTGTAAAATCATTAAATTCTCCAATGATGTTTCCATCCAAATTGAGTGGGAATTTTGAGCCAAAGTTAGAAATGTCAACAGAACATTTTCATCAGTTGAGTTGAGGCAAGTTAACAGTCTGCCCACATTTTTATGTCTCAATATTCATGGGTTTTGTTCCTACGGTAGATGATTATTTACATTATTACTGTATAGTGGCATAAAATAAACATAAAAGACAAATCAATTGTTAATCATAATTATTTTTTAACTTTATTAACTCATTGACGATGAATTGCAGACTAAAACGTCATGACCCTAACCCCGGCGTCTGGTTTAGGCATCAAAGCCTTTTTTAATAGGAGTACATAGCACAGCATCCTGACCACACCGAGGTTCCTAAAGTGTGGTGTGTTCACCTGCAGAGAGCGGGCCATCCTCATCATGGTCATGATGGGAGGCCGCAGCCGCAGCGTCTCCTTCAGGCAGCGCTCCAACAAGTTCAGATCCTTCAACTGGAGAAGAAAAGCAGGAAACCAAACTAAGAGAGTGAAATCACGGCCTTCCATAATTTTTTTTTTTTTACACTCCATGCAGAACATAGTGACACTTTAGTGAACATTCAACAATCAGGAACTCTGCTTGGATATGATGAATATAGAGCATTCTATATATTAGGAGTTCCAAACTGGGGTCTCAGGGGGAGACTGGAATTCCAGGGGGTCTGCAACAACATTTTTTCTTTTTGCCTTGACTAACAAAAGTCAATTTTACTTTAGCACTTTTAAGCAGAATGTTATATTCGTGTATCCTAATTTTGAACTACATGCAATCTACACGTCTATCTAGAAGCAGAATCAGTTTATTCCGCCGAGTACATTTAATATAAGAGGAATTTGGTGCATTTCTATACAGACAATGAGCATAAAAAATAGTTTAACAATCTGAAAAACAAATAAAAATATATTGATAAAAATAGCCAAACATAATTTAGTACCTGATCAAAGTCTAGTGGGGGCAAGTCGTGGCCGCACACGGCCCTCTGCTCGGCGTAGCAGCGCTCCTGCAGCGCGCGGTCCCGGGCCAGGAAGAATCCCATCCAGGCGCTGGTGGTGGAGGACGTGTGCTGGCCGGCCAGGAGGAGGCCGATCAGCATTCCTGCGATTTCATTATCAGACAGGGCACGTCCATCCCTGAAGAGAGGTCATCAAAAGGATTCTGTTTTTTTTTTGTTTTTTTTTATCCTTATTTAAATGCCTAAAATGCAAAGTGTTGTCTCCTTTTTATTGCTGATACAAAAATCTGAATATCATGACAGCTTAAAACTTTAATGTGTTATATTTTTGTTTTATTTATTAAAGCTTGTTTTTCATATACGAGGACAAATTCCTTGTATATGAAAATGTACTTGGCCCATTAAAGGGATCCTGATTCTGAAGTGTTAATGTGATAGTGATGATGAGTGATAAAGAGGGATTATTTGAAACAGAGATCCTCTTACATGAACTAGTAAAGTATCTTAAAATCCTGATGTCACTCTAACTCATTTTGCTTAGCCACAGCTTTTAAGAAACATTTAAATGTAATGAATCGTTCTCTTACTTGTATCTGGCATCGATGAGGGTCTGCAGGAAGTCGTCCACGTTCCCCCCGCTGGCTCTGCGCTTCTGAATCACCTTGAAGAAAATGTCCTTGATCTCTTTGTGAGCTCGGTCCCTGCGCCTGGTACGGACAAGGACAAAAGATGAAAACGGTATTTTAAGAGTTTTAACACAGTCTTAGGTGTGACTGGTGGTCACAATCTGTTGTTTTCAAGTGAAACCTAACGTGGCACTAAGGGGGGGTGTGTGGGAGTGAGACCTGAAGCTGGGCAGGGGCAGCCAGCCGGGCAGCAGCCAGGCGGCGTGGCTGAAGCCTCCGTCCAGGTCGGCGTAGAGCTGAGCCACGTGCTCGTCCAGCAGGAGGCGGATCTCCCTCCCGTGGAGGCAGCTACTCGCTGTGAGGATGATCAGCTCCGACAAGGCCTCAAACAGGTCTGGAGGGTGGGGGTGGGGATAAAAAAAAAAATTTATTGGACATCTTGAGTGTGTGTTCTGCCTGACAGCAGGAAAACTACCTCTATTAAAACCTACTTCTCTCGCCGCTGTCTCCCCATCGTTTGAAATACTCCTTGGTCTCCTCCTCGATGATCTTCACGTGTTGTTTGAGCTGAGCGATGTTCAGACCGGTCTTCAGCATCTTCTTCTGCTCCAGGAACACCTGCAGCACACAGTTGGCGTCAACATGGGACCAGGATCATCTATCCATCTCGTCATGATATACACAATGTAGCCAAAAGGTATGTGTATGTGTTTGGCTATTCCAGCCACGCCCATTCTTGACAGGTGCATAGAATCCAGCGTACAGCACTCTATACACTCTGCAGTAGAATGGGTCGAACTAAAGACTTTCAATGTGGCACTGTCATAGGATGCTACCTTTCCAACACATCACTCTGTCAAATGTCTACCCTGCTAGACCTGCCCCGGCCAACCGTAACTTCTGGTATTGTGAAGTGGAAACGTCCTGGAGCAACAGCTCAGCCACCAAGCGGTAGGACAGACGAGCTCACGGAACGGGACCTGGTGCGTGTGATGCGTTCATTCATTCACTCCATTGACGTTTCAGAAAATCCTTATATAAAGAGTTTTAAGCCTGGAACCAACTACGAGGTGAATCGTGACCATAAAACATTTGATGCGGAGCAAAAAACATTTGGAAAACAGAAAAAAGGCAACTCCTCATCCCATAAACCATTGTGAATGATACCTTTCCAACGACTTCCAACCTAACGATAGTTTAGTGCGCTTCTTCTTGAATTTAACCTTTGTCATTATTATAGTGTTTATAATTGTTAATAGGTGATATAATATAGCAGTTTGTGTTGTGTCTGTAATATAATGTTTCATATTGTGTTTGATACATATTATATATTCATATACACTCTTGCCCTCATCTCTAAAAAAACGCATCATGTCAGAAAGGGAAATCATGGTTGCTCTGTGGTAAATGTAAACGATGGTAGAATTCAGTGGCAGCAGTAACTCACTAGCCGACAATGACGTTCGCGGGGTGGTAAACATTTCCATGGTTACAGTGAGCTCCACCAATCAGAGACGTCGCTGTTACACTTTAGGATTGTGGGTAGTGTAGTACTAGTATAGGGAAATCTTAATGCTACAGCATACAATGACATTCTAGAGAATTGTGCGCCTCCAACAGTTTGGGGAGGGACAATGCCCCTGTGCACAAAGCGAGGTCCATAAAGAAATGGTTTCCTGACTCTGGTGGAAGAACTGGACCGGCCTGCACAGAGCTCTGATGAATTGGAACGCAGACTGTGAGCCAGGCCCCATCGGCCAACATCGGCGCCTGACCTCACTGATGCCCTTGAGCCTGAATGGGAGCAAATCCCCGCAGCCATGTTCCAAACTCTAGCAGAAAGCTTTCCCGGGAGAGTGGAGGCTGTTACAGCAGCAAAGGGGTGGACCTACATATTAATGTTTTTGAAATTAAATGTTCAACACACACATATAGGTGTGGTGTTCGGGGGACCACATACTTTTGGCCACGTGGTGTACATTGTATATAACTCACAGGGTTTGGGACATCGTAGGCGACCCCCTTGCCAAACACCGGGGTGGTGAGTCTGGAGTAGACGTCCTCAGCGTTCAGGTCTTCGTTCTTGCTGTTGAACATCAGCGTGGCCGCCTCGCTGCCCAGCAGGTAGGTGAACGTCTTCCCCACCATGGTGAAGCTAAACACAGGGCCGTACTGGGGGTGGAAAACATGGACGAACTCTTTTATTATATCAAATAGCAAAATATATGTGCATGTGCTGTATTTGTATGTAGGTATCAACAGTATGCAACAAAATATGTACAGCAGCAGGGATAATGATAATGTACGGCGTGCAGGGTATCTCTGCAGTTTGTCGTTTTACACTCACCTTTTCATACGCGTTTTCCAGAAATTCAATGGGGCTTTTTCCGAATGCAATGGCATGTCCGAGGAAGGGGATCCTGGAGGGGATGTGCGGCGGGTACTTCTGTAAATAGAATATATCAATAAAAGGAATTACAAATATACTAAGTACTATATGAAAGCCCATAGGGAACTAAATTAAAATGACACTGTAAACTTGAAAGTGAAAATGGAATTCCACAAAAGCAACTCATTTGAAATAACATCTGAATACTGTCCACTGCACAGCGGGTAGGACGTCCCAACAGCTTTTCTATTTTCATTTTAAAGCGGCAATAGACAACTTGTCCCCAAGCGGTTGTATTGTTTGCAGCCGCTGTCGCAAAGACAACCGGATCGCTTTACGTTTCTCTCAGGGCCGAGCTCCGTGAAGAAATGTGCCGCTGTCAACCCTCCCATACAGGACTTTCCTGCATTTTTCCTTTCTTTCCTTACTTGTCCTCTTGTTTCTTATTTTCCCGGAATTTTAACCTTTCAACAACAACAAAAACGGTTGGCTCCGCCGCCGATCTTTGATCTCTCCCCGCACCACTGCGATTCACACGATTCACACATATAAAAATATATTTATTTATATTATTAGATTATATTATTATTCATTATATTAATATATTATTAATATAGTAATAATATATGTATTAAGATTCCCCTTGTTTATAATTCCTCATTGAAATGTTATGTACGACGCGCTGCCGTAAATCGATCATTTCCCCGGGGATTGGTACCCGGTGTCGGTCCGAATCACGTCGAGAAATCCAGGCTGAGAGAGGAACCAATGTAAACGCCGAGGTGTCGTTATTCTACAGCCATTACACTGTGCGATCAACACCCACTTCATAACGATAAGTACGAGCAGAAGAGATGTCTATTGTAGCTTTAATGTGGTCAACCGCCCAGAGGAGCGTGTGCAAATGCAAATGCAATTCAAAATGCATTTTCATTTTAACTTTGACACAAATAACACACACACACACACACACACACACGTGGAAGATTAGAACGCTATTGTGGAATTACATTCTCATTGACAAGTTTACATTTTCATTTTAAATTGAGTCCCCTATGGGCTTCCACAGTGTAATATAAACATATAACGAAACACAATCGGAATAATACAAATAAATATCTATAAATATGTTGGTAAAGAAATAAAAGATATAGTTTTGCCAACTCACCAGCTCTCCCCCAGATGCCTGCGGTTGTGTGAGCAGCAGCTTGGAGATATAGCCCAGGGTGAGGGTGACCACAGAGGCTGCCAGGAGCGCTGACGTCAGGCTGTCCCCGAGCAGCCGGCTGCTCACCTGGTACAGATACATCGACATTGCAACCACCTGTTTGTAAAAGCGCGGTGCTATCTGTAGCGCGGTCCCTCTGTCGAGCCTTTCACATGAACGCGCTCCCTGCGAGACTGAGGACTGGACCGGGGCAGCGCCGTTATTTCCCCGGCATCTCTACCTGTCAGTAGAAGTCCTGCCCCCGCCTGATAAACGGAGGCGTCTGATTGGCTGTTGGAAATGTGTCAATCAAACAGCCCCCGGCTGATTGGCCGTCGCGTCCTGAACCGATGTCTTGCTATATGACGTCACTGTCCGGGCGATAACGCGAGCACGAGCGAGAGACAAGCTCGCGACCTACGTCACTAATAAGTTTTATTAATGCTTTACTCGGTTTTCTTTTAGTCCGATGAAAAATTTATGTCACGATAATCAATCTGTTTGTTTCACTGTTTTAAATAATCTAATTTAAAACAGTGAAAATGCAACTGTACATGCTGTACACTACATGCTAGATTGCATGGATTATTTGAAAATGAATTCTCATTTATGACTTTTCGTAATAGAGAATGTGAAGTTTGACGGTTGCTATGGGTTGCTATGGACTCCGGTTGCCATTTTGGGAGGCTCACTTCCATTCAATTGCAAAGAGAAATAGCTAAAATATACAAAATGTACAAAAATGGAGAACAGAAAGGGGAAGTTTCAAGGTTCATACAAGATGGCTGCAAAATTTTCTGTGGCAGTTTTCCACCAAACAAGATTTCCAAGACATCTTTTAACTAAAGAAAATTGCCGAGCGACATTCACAGTCAATGCGAGTGATCCTCCCAATATGGCGGCTGCTGAAGCAAGCCGCCAGCTTCACGTTCTCTATTGTAATTTTGTTTTGAAATGAAGAACGGACAAACAAAATTTCAACAATATCCCACATTTATATACACATTGCATATAACTGCATTAAAATAATCCTTAAATCATTAAATAAACATATTTACATGAAATTTGAATGGAACACTAAAGTACAATATAAGAGTCAAAAGGCACAATGTTGAATGCGTGGAAGTAAAGCAGGCTAGGTTATTAAATATACACAAAACGATGGATTTGGTGAGAGGGTGGCTTCCCCTTTCCATACACATTCACTGTAATTCAATGGAGCCAGTCTGAGTTGATGTGTCGTGTTGCTATTCATCCATAGGCGTACTTGTCTGTTAAACTTTTGTCATTTGGAGTCATCTGTCCACTCAGCTTCATCAACAGTTTCACAATAAGGCCGGCCTTTAAGGAAGAAAAACAAAGGAAACAATATTTAGTTTAGGAATGTTCACAGTATAAGGAAAAAAGCATCTCAGTATGGATATGTAATATATGTGTAATCTCCAAATCAGTCCATGTGATTCGGAGATTACTATTATTTGGAAACAACAATTAATAGTACAGTACAACTTGAATGGTTGTGGAAGTGTGGAAGCTGCCACCTGTTTTGTGTGCACAATGAAGTTCATTTTGTTTTCCACGCTGTGGATCTGGAAGTATTGGTCCGCGTGTCCAAGCTGCCACATGAATGCACCGTACTCTAAACTGATGAGAAGGACCTGGTAATACACGGACAGAAAAAACAAAAAGCATCCTCATTCAGTGTGTGCCCGAGAAGGAAATGCACTTCCTATTTTCCTAGTAGATTATATGATGAATGAAAAACATGTCTAAACTTCCTGGGTGGTATCTGATACATCATGGGCTAATCGTTGTTTATAATCCATTTAAATTTATTGACTCAATATTCAATTATACTTAGGTAATGCAATACTTATTGACTTATATCATCTATTTCTTTATCTGAGCTGCTGTGACACCTACAGGGTCCTTTACCTACAGGGATGAATAAATTATCTATCCATCTATCATCTATCCATCCATCTATCCATCTATCTATCTCTATCTCACTACCGGACTCTATACCCTGTGAATGAAGACATACAGTAGACATTATAGACATATATGTTCATTTGGATAATTTAATTCCAATGCTTCCTGGTTATAAATCACATGTTCCAGTTCGAGTTTTACTTATTTTCCTTAGTTTGGAAAAGTGAAACATGAACATTTGTCTCACTATAGAATGTCTGGTCCTCCAAACAAATGGAACCTAGTGGTGTGTACCTTGGTCTCCATATTCATAAGATGCAGGCCCTTGGTGTTGACGCCCACAAACACTCTGATAACCTTGTGGTTGCTGGCGCTGGCCTTGGTGTACACCTGGCCTGTGAAGAACGCTGCTCCGTAGGTGGGGATGTCCCAGCAGTTCTGCAGGAAGAGTCGCTGCAGGTGGTGCATTTCCTTACTCACTCCCTCGCTAGTACTCAGGGCCTGGAGAAGGATGGAGGGCAGAGGACAAAGGGAAAGGTTTTCTTGGCACATGTGGTCATATGGACTTGATTTGTAGAAGGAGTGGCATTTTCCATTCTTTGATAGTGTAAGCATACTTTGTATTCGTGTAGAATCCTGTTGGTCCAATGATAGGCTTTGCTTTTCACTTTGGATATCGGCACGATGGATTTGAGGTTTTCCTCACTGTTGGCAAGAACAAAACAGAGATCGTTCAGGAGTTATTTTCAACCCATTCATTAGATTTCTTTAACTACTTTTTTAAATTCTTTATTTGGGATCTTAAGGGGGTGGTGCTTTCGGAGTGGTGTGAGGCAGGACAACAGCCAATTGCACGGTCACTCCATTCACAAACAATTTGCACCGATATCGGTTCTTCAATTAGTCTATGTTGCTGTTCCGGTTATTGGTGGTATTTGCTGAAACCATGGAAACAATAAACCTTGATATTTTGGAATTTAATTACACACATTTTTGTAGTTCAGTTTGATAATATTGCTAAAAATTGATAATGAACAACCAACTTTTTGGTAAAACGTGATTTTGAGTACAAGCCCTCTTTAAGTCTGAAAAGCTAGATATAGAAGTGAGCTGTCTTTTTGAATGTTGGGTCACTAGTGTACATCTGCAAATGTCAATCTCTCTTTTCTTGAAAGAACTATGAAATACTGTACTACTTTTTTGTTGTTTGTTTTTGTTTATACTGAAACCTCACAACCACCCATATTCTTTTAATTGTTTGTTGTTGTATGTTGTGACTTGAACATGAGTGGAGTTTCAATGTACATGTAAGCATCTATCTACATCCATCCATGCATCTCACTTGAGGAACCCCTGCTTGTGCTTCTTGCTCTCGTAGTTGCCGTATATGATCTGCAGGAGGAGGCTGGCCAGCGTGATGAGCTTGCTGTCCGGGGAGGGGAAGAATCCCTTCAGGAGACAGTAGCGTGCCTCGTCAAAGAGGATCAGGATGGACAGAGGATCGTCCACCTGCGACAAGAGTGTGAGGCCTTGGCTGATGAGTGTGTTTCAGCAAATTGGACTTAAACAAGGAGGAATGCCAAAAGAGGAGATTTGAAGCTGTGAACTGCACATGGTCCGCTGGATGGACAATGAGTTCAGATCTACCTTCTTCTCTATCTCGAGAGGTAACCGGACATCCCTCCGCAGGAAGAGTTGTGGGTTTTCCCTCTGAGGGTCCAGCACGGTGAGGTCCGTCACAATCTCTGTCCAGATCCGCAGGTGCTGCAGGGGCTTGTGGTAGGGCTTCAGCTGCAAGTCTGAAACCACACACAATTTTTTTTATTTATTATCAACCACAGCATGGATTCGAATCCATTCTTGGCGCCCACTCACTGAGGTTCTCGGAGCAGATCCAGATGGTGAAGTACTGCTGGGTCTCCTGGGACAAACGCATGCCCTCCATGATCTGCTGCACGGTCGTGTTGTTGCCGTGTTTCAGCTCCACTGAGCGGTATGAGCCATCCATGCGGTAGATGCGCACCTTCTCATACTGCGCAACAACCAGGATCACATGCACACATAGTAAATTATAGTAACTTTGTCAATTCCAAATCCTCTCACTTCTGAGTTTAGAAGTGAAAAAACATCCGCTGAGCTTCGACTCACAGGTTTGGTATTGGCCTGCTGCAGCAGCTTCACTGCCTCCTCCCATTCGTTCTGCTTGTTCTCCTCACACACCTGAAGAGGCGTTCTCTTCTGCTGATCTTCTATGTGCTGTTAGAAAATCAAATAATGAGGCACTTTTACTAGCGGATCCCAAATTGCCCAACAAAACAAAAAATTAGCATAATTTGACAAAATAAATCAACATTGTCAGACATAAGGTCATCTCTCTACTTTGGTCCTTACCCGGTCTATCTCCGGGTGCTGCAGGAGGAGCTGGACTATCTCCGAGTGTCCTCCTCGTGCTGCAAAGTGCAGCGGAGAGCTGAGCTGGCCATTCAGAAGGTTGGGGTTACAGTTGCCCTTCTCCAACAACAGTTTGGTGGCTTCAACTTTGCCATGCCTAGAGGAAGCAAAACAAAGCTTTTTGGTTAAGCTCCTAGGAGGAGTTTTGGGAAATGCAGCAGCTCATCTTGCAATAAAGTCTGCATTTCACATGAACCGCAAGTAGCTGCTCATCATAAGCAGCTACTTTTGAAACATTTGTATGATCTACAGTAATAGATGGTAATAGATCTGACTGTGTTTTTGTAAATGACTTTAGCGACTTTTCTGGGCTGTACAACATATTGCTCTTTAGAATTTTGAGCAGAATGCAACCCCGGTCCAATCTTTTTGAACATTTGGAATCATTACATAGATATTATGTAGAAATCCCCTAAATAGTGATGAATTCCTTGTAGGACCTTTCAGTACACCATCTTTTGCTCTCTGAATGACACGCGCTAATTTGAGACTACTGCGTGACTCAGACTGATCCAGCTGTCTGGTAGGTGACTTTCTGATACTCAGATATGATTCGCGAGTGAGATAAGTGTGGACTGACCAGCAGGCATAGTGGATGGGAGCCCAGTGGTCACTGTCCAGCTGTTTGACGGAGAAGCCGCTGTCGAGGAGCTTGGACAGCAGCTCTGTGTCTCCCTCACAGGCACTACGATGGAGAGGGAAATCATCCACCCACTGGCGCTCCCTGGGACAAAGAGAAAATTATGCTTTTTTTTAATCATCATCAGGCTTGGGGCCAAGGCTGGTGGTGAGCCAAGGGGCCCAGCAGAATAAGGAGGAAGTAGATGCAAAGGAACAGAAGAAGATAAAGTAACAAGCAAGGAAAGGTGATAACAGTAAGAGTTTCAAGTTTGGAAAGGTTCCTCACTTGTCTTCGGTCACACTGTTGGGACCATGCTGCCACTTCTCCCTTTTGGGGATCTGGATTTTGGAGTAGTCTGGAGCTCCGAGTCCAAAGTAAGGGTTGATTATGACTTTGTCAACCTACAAACACAGTTCAAGGCAAGAGGATGAATGGAAACATGTTGTGGACAAAAGGGGGGTTAATGTGCTTTGGGATTTTCACTGTGAGGTTTTTCCACCAAGGAACAGGAACTAAATGAGGAACCATGAGCTCATAGATATGCATGCATTTATTTAAAAAATATATACTTGTTTTTTCGAATGCAAATATCAGACGTGGTGGAAACAGCCTGAAGTGCTCACCTATCATGTCGCTGCAGGTGTCGAGGTCTCTTACCCTGTTGGTGTACTGCAGATCTGAGCCGTAGAGCGGGTTGAACACACACATGTCGGCCTTCTCCAGCGACATCATCTTGCTCTTGATCTCCAGGGCGGTGTAGCCCATGTGCAGGCCCTCGTCGCTCAGCTTGCCCTCGGTGGTGTAGGCCGGGTTGCTGACGTTGGTCTTGACCCGCTCCACAGGCGCCGGGCGGAACAGAGAGGGAACGGCGTGAGGCACCGTGTGCTGCTCTGCGAGCCACCTGCAGAGGTCAAAGAGGGATGAATGAAAACCCTCAGAGGTCACCTGTGGCTCATTGACTGGAGATGGAGTTTCAAAGGCAGCTTTAAGGGATTGTGTGGAACACTAATTGTGTGGAACAATAATTTATTAAATAGGCCTGATATTAAAATAATATAGTCAGGGCTGGATTAAATGGATGATTGCCTAGGTAGACACCCCTCTCCCCCCAAGCGTGCACAATTTGATGGTGCGTAGACACATGGTAAGTAGTTTTAGGTGGTTGCATCTTTGTCTTTACATGCTAACCTGCTTGTATTCTAAACAGCTCTCTCCTGCTCTGACTGTTGACTTTGGATGTATCCCTACTTGTCTAAGGCCAGGAGCATCTTGGCGGTCATGGAGGAGAAGTGGGCACTGGTCTCACTGCACACTCTCATGATGTCCTGGAAACAGTAGAAGCTGGGACTGCCGCTGGTGTAGGTGGGCTTGGTGTTGTCTGTTCATAAAGAGTCAGAAATAAATCAGATAGATATATAGACTACATACAGTACAGAACAATACCATACAGACTCATTTCGTGTGAGATTAAAAAGTGGTGTTTTCAGGCTACCTTTGACACTGACTGGCACAATAAAGAGTGAGGCCTCTTTTCCTTCATTGTCACCATCCAGGAGGAATTTCTTCATATGGACCACACGCTTCCCTGGACCGAAACAAAGCAAAACACTGGAATGGGCATTGATCACATGATTTGATATTGCAACGCCAGTGAGCTGGAAAATATTTAATTATGAGCTTGATTGTATTGTCTTCTTTTTTTTTTTTATTGCTTTAGGAATCAACTGTGCATAACCTCTATACTTGGGAAACACATGTTGGTATGAAAATAAATTAGTAAAAATAAACTAAACCCACCTACGAATCCTTGATTATTGGATATGGGTTTGGTCATTTTATCGACATAATCAAGAATGGATTTGGCTTTGTCTCCACCAGCTTGGATCTTTGTGGCCAGTAGGACTTTCTTTCTCTTCTTCTCTTTCCCCTCCAATGGTACTTCTATCAACAGGATCTTAACA
>OMKR01044340.1:0-16462 GCA_900302355.1 Cyttopsis rosea | reverse complement strand
AACGCTGTGTAATGCCGCAGTGACAGAATACATAATAATCCCTAAGGTCTTTGTCTTGATTCTCTATGGCTCCTTTAACAGTATTCTACACACACACACACACACACACACACACACACACACACACACACACACATAACTGAATGATAATGTCCACGAATAGCTTTCCCTCCCTTCAACTCCCACCAGAGTAGCCCAGGAGAATTGCAGAGGAGGAGAACTTGTTCTCCATACAACATTTTGTATGCAAGACGATCACGTTCAACAGCAGGAGGGATGGGGGCTACATGCTATGCATTTACAAATGGCAAACATTTCCCTATAACTCACGCACACTACAGCTTCTTTGTGGCAAACTGACATGACAATGTTCGGCCTCCAGTACCCTTTGAGAATTATTGTCACTCTCTTCCTCCCCCTCTTCATTACAAAGAGACACACACGGGCGGTATGAGCAATGAGCAGTCTACAGAGGAAATCCTTACATGGACAGCAATGACACAGATGGGCTTCCTGTGCAAGACCACAGACAATTATGGCCAAAAAAAACAAAAACATCACAGACTCAGGTGGAGACCCCGCTGCGAGGTTTCACCAGACTCCCTGTCCTAAGGAATAATAGCTCATGCAAAACTGACACCATTTTGGCTAAGCTCCGGAGCCCTGTGGTGAATTCCATCAGACAGCACAGCCTAGATGAGATGAGATGAGATGAGAAGAGAAGAGATGAATGTAGAGGGGAGAGGGGAGAAGAGAGGGGTGCAGAGAGAGAGAGAGAGGGGAGATGGAGGGGTGAGAGAGGCATAAAACAAAGCAATCCTGAAAAAGCCTGATGAACAATATTAGGTCTGTCGCAGTGAACACACCGTACCGTGGGCCGGGAGACGGAAAGAAACACACGGTGCTCATGTAATCACATCCACACATATAACACACTGACACACACATTGCATGCATGTGCACACCAAAAAAAAAGCAATCAAGCAAACACACACACACACACATACACACACACACACACACACACACACAATGCCAGAAAAATATGTCAGAGAGAACAGTCCACCTCATCAGCAGCTGGCCCAGGCAAGGAGCTCCTATCCACAGGTATCCCTCCAGCAGACAGCCCGTCCTCCTCGCCGTCCGTCCACTAGCCTCCTAACCAACCGCCGCACATCATCCTCTCTCCTGCTGCCTCCGACAGCCTCCGAGTCCCCCCCTGCCTCCAGATCCCAACTGCTGCCTCAGCCCCCAGCCCCCAGCCCCCAGCAGCAGCTAATTTAATCCCAGGATGGAAACGGGAAAACAGAAGAGAGAGAGACACACACACACACACACACACACACACACAGATGGAGAGACGGTTGTCGGGAGACAACAGTGGAGGAAAAAAAAGAGAGAGAGACGTGCCAGTGGGATGCCGGGCCACGACCAACCAGCCATCTGATTGGTCGGATGGATTCCACAGTCCTGTAGCGCCCCCTATCTGCTGATTACAGCTCTACGCTGGAGGGTTTGAGTGTTTGCTCAGTCTGTTTGTAGTACATGTGTGTGTATCTGTTGATTCCCAGTGTAAATGTTTTTTTTTTTAGCTTTCTCCTCCTTCTCTGTGTTGTTTCCTCCTTGTTTTGTGCCTCAGCACCAAATGCAAATGAGGCTCTTTCCCTCAATGTGTTTTCCCAGGATTTAAATAAAGGCTTAGAATGGATGTATTTGTGTGAAAGAGAAAAACAAATAAATGAATAGATAGTGAGCGATAGTAAGGTATGTATTGGTAAGAATGAGAGAGAAACAGCGTGACTGAGTGTATAAAATGGTTTACGCCAGGGTTCACTTCCATGTTTATGTTCAATGATATGATACTAACAATGTTAATTGTCCATACGGCAAACCTAATTACGGTTATAATGACGAGGGATTATTGTAGGATGCTTTGAAAATGGGTTTGATGTTGGATGGGTGGGGAATGTATTCATGCATGACTATCATGATTAAAAGTCAATGACATTGGAAAAATACTTGGATAAAAACAGCAACCACCGATGAATGAATGTCAGCACACACACACACACACACACACACACACACACACAGATGGGTATCCATGTGTATTCACAACTGCTACAGGCACCACAGAAAATTGCTCTGAGTACCAATTTGGGCACAATTTCGCCTGAATACCAGGAATGAACAAATGCACAAATTAAGATCATATCCATCAACCCAGATCATGATCTCATAATAATGCCACCTTGACCTAAGAAATAGGGTGGATTTAAAGGCATGTACAGTCGTGGCCGAAAATATTGGCTTTTTTCTTTTTTTCAAATAACCATTTCTTCCAGAAAATTGTGAAATCTTCTGGTCTCCAAATATGTATTTATTTGGTTTGCAGAGGAACAAAACAAAAAAGCTGAAAAAATAAAATAAAATACAGAATCATAGCTTATTCCACACAGAAATCCAAAAATGGCAAGGCACATTTGGCACATTTTTAGAAGTTGCAAGAAATAATTGGATTTCAAGCAGGTCAAGCAGTCACTGGCGCCTGCAATGAATCTAATCATCACTCATTCAACCAGTTTAAATGGAGCAAAGTACTCATTCTGCTGTTTTGTGTCACTGCGTGTACCACACTGAGCACGGAGAAAAAAGAAAAAAAAAGCAGAGAAGTAACCAAGCATGGCAATCTTGACAATCTCAAGGCTACAAGTCCATCTCCACAGACCTTGATGTTCCTGTGTCCACCGTGCGCAATGTTATCAAGAAGTGTAAGGCCCGTGATGGTCCTGTAGCCAACCTCCCTGGAAGAGGAAGCAAGAGAAAAGTTGACCAGACTGCAGCGAAGGATGGTTGGAATGGTGGAGAAAGGACCTCGGACGACTGCAAAACCGATTCAAGCCGACCTTCAGACACAAGGTACAACCGTTTCAACACCGCACCATCCGCCACCAACTCAATGAGAGGTTCTATGGTAGGAGACCCATGAGGACCCCACTGCTGAGAGAGAGAGAGAGAGAGAGAGAGAGAGAGAGAGAGAGAGAGAGAGACACGAGAAAGCCGAGAGTTTGCCAAAACACACCTGAACGAGCCAGAATGTCCTGTGGACAGATGAGACCAAATTAGAGCTTTTTGGTAAATCGCATAAACTCTATGATTACAGAAAAAAAACGAAGCCTTCAAAGAAAGCAACACTGTCCCGACAGTCAAACACGGAGGAGGCTCCTGAAGTTTTGGGGTCGCTTTGCTGCCTCTGGTACTGGCCGCCTCCAATCTGTGCGTGGCATCGTGGAATCGGGAGATCACCAAGGTATTTTGGAGCGCGATGTTCCACCCGGTGTCACAAAGCTGCGTCTCCGTCAAAAGTCACGGGTCCTCCAGCAAAAAGCACCTGGGAATGGTTCAAAATTAAACGCTGGACTGTTCCAAAGCGGCCAGCAATGAGTCCAGATTGAAATCCCATTGAACGCCCGCGGACAGATCTGAAAACAGCAGTTGGAAGAAGGCACCCTTCAAATCTGAGAGAACTGGAGCAGTTTGTAAAAGACGAGTGGGACAAACTGCCAGTAGAGAAGTGGAGGAATCTCATTGATGTGTATGGGAAGTGACAGCAGTTATTTTCTCCAAAGGCTGTGCTACCAAATATTAAATCTAGAGTGTCAACGGTAAATGGACTATATCTTATGTAGCGCTTTTCTGATCGCACACACATTCAGACATCGGCGGCGGCAGCGGCGGCGGCAGCAACCGTGAAAGGCGCACACCTGCTCAACGAGAGCAGTTAGGGGTTCAGTGTCTTGCTCAGGGACACTTTGGCGCGCCGCTCTGCCTCCTGCCGCCACGCCGCTCGATAATTTTGTCAACGCCATTTCTGTGTGACCAAATACTTTTGTCGATTTCAACTTATTTTAGAGATAATTAAATGTGCAAGGTTGCCAATATTTTTGGCCATGACTACTGTATGTGGAGAAGCTAAATGGGAATACTACAATATATACTGTATATGAATATAGGGGATAACACACAATAAGCCCATCCTGCCTTTTGTGGATTCTTGGGTTCATATACTGTAGAAATGCAAAGAGATAATCTCACAAAGCACACTGCCCTGCATGTATCTACAGACAACTCTTTCACCTTCTAGCGAAACAGTTAGTGCTGCGGTGTGCAAAGTCGTTGCAAATCACTCCACTAAAAGTAAAAGCACGGAGAATTGGATACATGACATTCAGCCGTGGCCTTCACTGATGAATTACTGTAAGGCAGCCTCTGAGGATGTTATTTAATTCTGTTATTTAATTCAGTTATTTAATTTAGGAATTAGTCATGAAATCGGCCTTGGGAGAAATAAAGAACACTTTTTGCCCAAATGAACACTCTAAAACCCACAAAAACACATGAATACACTTTTCCTAAAATATTCAAACACAGGGACACACACACACACACTCACACACACGAAGCTGACATGTAATTTGGCAGAATCTTGATCATTTTGAATGTCGCACAAAAATACAGACACACACACACACATACAGAAAAACAAACACGCTCCCACCTAGAAACACACTGACACACAAAAAAACACCACCGAAAAACAAACAAGCACAACCGAATGTGCACACATACACCAACTGACACGGAAGTGAGGAAAACAACTAAATATGAGCCTGTTACGCCGGAATGCGTCGGAACACACCGAGCTCACAGTAAATTCGGCAGATTCCTTTAAATGCAAACTTACTTTAAATGCAAAAACCCATCCTCAGCGGCCAACGCAAAAACCCTCTCTCTCTCTCCATCTCTCTCCCTCTCTCCATCTCTCTCTCTCATACACCCCCTCAAACACCGAGATGCGCCGAAAACCTCAGACCGAGCGATGCAGGGCGTACAAACTGGTGTGGTGTGTGCCGCGGGCAGGGTAGGGGACCTGCAGGGCTGCTTCGCGGGTTAAAAGGGCTGAGATGGAAGTTGTTTGGCAGCACTTGTTGGACTCTGGGGAGGGTCCGGGGTGAAGTGGTTGTCATGGAGAGGAGACCATCTGATCGATGTCTACTCCGCATGCAGCCAGGAGCCCGCACTCCTACAACAGGTCGAAGAGCACTGGAAGGGAATGGAGAAGTGGAGAGCGTGCGCGCGCACACACACACACACACACAGCTTCAAATTTACCGTCTTCGACTGTCACTCAACGCTGCCTGTTGGCTCGGCGTTCTTTCCTCCTCCCCTTCCTCCTGTTTTCGCACTCTCTCCTCCTCCTTTTAACTTACCCTCCCTCACCTCCTTACCTCTCTCTCTCTCTATCTCTCTCTCTCTCTCTCTCTCAGAATTCCTCTGGTTTCATCTCCAGTAGCTCAGCTATGTTTGCCCTGAACTGACCTGTCTAGTTTTTTATTTTGCTTTACAGTCCCAATTAGGCCCATGAGGCAGGCGGGCTGCATTTGGATGCATGTGTATAAATATATGTAAAAGTGCTCCTGTGTTCCTGTGCACGGGAAGCTGTTTATGTTTTCCGTGATATCAATAGCTACGGTGGGAGTGAATTCATTTTGTACAATTTGGAAGCCATTAAATTGTGACTAAAGTATCGGTTGCGACTTTAACAAAATGGCATTATCGCAGCAGACATCGAGGCCCTTTATTAGTAAATGACAGAGCCGCCCTCTCTTTATCTTAAAGGTCTGAATATTGATCCTTCTGACTCATCTTAATGATGATGTTGCTCCATATTCCTCATTTCCCTCTAATAGCACGGTAATAGGGGGCTGCGGCAAGGGTTCGGTTAATCATGGAAACCCTAATATGCCGGGTACTCCCCTGCACACAGTGTCATGAGTACACCAAGTAAATGAATGTGCCGTCGCATCCCCGGGACCATGTGTGTGGGGACCAGGAAGTGTGTATGTGTAGGTGTTGACTGTGGCTATGGAGGTGTTTCTTTTCTCGTAAAATCTGTATATATACGGTAAATTATCGTGCAGAGTCAACAGAATACAATTTGGTGAGAGGCCGGTACACGGTGCCGTGAGCGTGTGTTTGAATGCGTGTGAATATGCTTCGTTCTCTGCTCTATTGAAGTTGGAAATAGAATAATAATGAAGAGAGGGAGAAAAAAATAAAAGAACGCAAAGAAGAAACAAGAAATCGAAAAAGAAAGAGAGAGAGAGAGAGAGAGAGAGAGAGAGAGAGGGAGGGAGGGAGGCACAGGGTGTGTGAAAGCCCTGGTGGCGGGCTTTGCAGCAGGGGTGGGCAGTGGTCAATAATCTCCAGGGGTAAACCCAGCGGGGGTGTATTCCATGTCACCACTGAAAAATTAATAATTACGGTTGGGATTGAGAGAGGAAGAGGACCTCCCTCCGAGCATCCTAATGATTCCTGCTTCCAACACTTCATTTGGCTGCTCGTCTGATGGGCTCATAAGATTCCGTCCGTGGTAATTACGCAGCCCTTTGTGTCTCACCAACTAAACCAAAGTAAATTCAAAGAGCGTTTCGCCGTCTTGACCCGACTCCTCAATTACTTTTCCTGACACGATTTGCTGTGCTAAACAATAGGAAGAGGAAAGTCTCCATGAAAAGTGATCAAAAAGAAGAAACTCCCACACGCGCGTTTTTGTATTTCGTATTTTGCCAGTAGAAGCAGAATTGGTGAAACACAACTGTTCCCCCGAAATCGGCGACGCGCTGCTAAGCACGTTTACGAATAAAGTTACCAATAAAACCAGATCATTTCCCGTCGGTGAGATCGCATAACGCATCGTATCGTTTACAGGTAAACGCCACCTAGAGCCCCGAGATGCTTTGTCAGCACCACGGACAGCGATGCGCGGCAGCAAATTAAACAACATCCCATCCATTCCACATTATCACACTTAATTCATTCATGTACACGCGGCCATATCTGTCGAGGGTCACTGGGCGCTAAAGAGAATCAAACAACTAAACGTGTCGGCAACATAACCGAACAACCGGGCCGGGATAGCTTTCCATCAAACGCACCATTGTTTTGCAGATATGCGTGGAGGTGGGACACAGGGAATTACACTGAGAGACAACAGACAGACAGACAGCATCACGGTCATTCTTTGCCCTAATGACCCCTGTACACTATTCGTCTGAAGACATGCAGGGCAGAGAGGGGGACGACTCCGTGGTTGTCTCTTTTCCCTGACTGGACTTCTGCTGTCCTCTATTGGTAAAGGACATCAACTGCAATAGGAAAATCATACACTCATCAAGCGCTGAAATGAAACAGACGTTAAATAGTGTGATGTACCGCGTACGATGTGATGAGAATGACGGTCCGAGCACCGCAATTTAAACTAAATTAACTAAATTTTAACTAATTTTTTAAACCTTCGATCGCTCCGGCGAGGAACCGCCTGCGAAGATGGAAGTAAAAGGCGTGGAAACGAGCCCCAGCCGGACCTTCACCTCAGCAATGAGCCGCGTTTTGAAATGCAGATAAGATTTGAGCATCGCCGGTGTAGCCCTCTGCCGCATTCCTTTCAGAGCTGCATCCTGGAGCGGCTCCAATGGCAATGCCTTTTATAATCCCTCTCATTCAGATCCCATGCCCGCAGAAAAGCTATCAGATGAGCTCTCCTGGCTAATCTACAGTATGTCAATGGATGGAAACGGTCCCTGGCCTTCTGTGCTGTCCTGGCTGAATAAGCTTCTGTGATACTGGGAAATGGGCCGCTCCCCTTCTCCACAGATCAAGCTGTTTCCCAAAACACTGAACTAGTGGTCGACCGATATGGGTTTTTCAATGGCCGACGCCCACTGCGATATTTAGAGAGCAGGGCGGCCGATATATAATGCCGGTGTCGCATTGTTGTTCTTTGTTCTTTTTTTGCATCTGATAAAATACTATTTAATAATAAGCTGACTTAAAGTTAAATGAACATTTATTTAACTCTTGAACACAATTTATTTTGCTTGGATTAAAATGAGGGATGAGCATTATAAGTACCGGTAATTTCAATATCCAAGTCTTCTTAATTAGCCTATTAAACCATAAATTCAAAGTTAACATAAATAAGAAAAATCTATTAAAAAGGTAAACAATTATGTAAACTATTTAAATGACGGAACAAACTCTAGACACGGCTAGTATTTACTACAGACACGTAAGAGGACAGCTTCCGCGTCCCGGTCCTTCCTCAACCCGGAAGTGCCAGCCGCGGTAAGATAAGATGTTTACAAACAAAACCAGAGAGGTTGACGAGAAAGTGTTTCAAACAATAAAGTGTTTCAAACAAAGTGTTTCAAACAATAAAGTGTTTTGAATTAACGGTGTGTGACTGGATATATATTGCGGGACTCCGTCTCCGTCTCGCCCGCTCAGGCTTTGTTCAGGTCGCGTGCGCTACGTAGCGCTGCAGCCGCTTTACTTCCTGCTACAATCTTTTTTTAACATCCCGCCGTGCGCGAGGACACACTTTCTAGTTTTTAATCCACGCAAAATCGATGTTTTAATCCCGGCTCGCGCACGGGACCACGGCGTCTCGCGAACAAAGCGCGATTGTGGGATTTACTTCAAAATGCCAGATATCGGCCCGATTCGGCCGATTAATCGGTCGACCACTACACTAACATATTTTAACACTATAAACATATAAACATCAGTACATATTTAGAAAGAACATGATGACATTTTCGTGTCATCATGAAAAGATGTTTTTGCTTTGATATAATAACAATGATGCGTACAGACTAGAGCTGCAACGAGAAGCGGTTGTTGCCCAAAAACAACAAAACGGAAAACGTGGCAAAGCTTTAGTTTGTATTATCACATTATTTGGTTAACAACTCAACACACACACAACAAACACACACAGAATAACAACAACAACACTTGTAATAACACTAATAAGTTAGATGAACCCATCTGTTAGCCATGCCCATACTATGCATTCGATTAATCGTTGCCAACTATTAAATTAATCACTGACTATTTTGGTCATCGATTAATAATTTTGAGGCATTTTCTAAGAAGAAAGTTTCCAAATTCTCTGATTCCAGCTTCTTAAATGTCAATACTGGTTTCTTTAGTCCTGTGTGACAGTAAAACTGAATATCTTTGGGTTATGGACAAAACAAGATGTTTTAGAACGTCGCCTCGGGCTTCGGGAAACGGCGATCGACATTTTTCAGCATTTTCTGGACAAAACAACTAATCGATTAATGGAGAAAATATTCAACAGATTAATCAATAATGAAAATAATCATTAGTAGCAGCTTTAGAGACACTTTATTATCAACAACAGTAAGAATCATGACTTGAATCATTCTTCTTGTTATTATTATTATTATTATTATCATATTATTATACTCATTATTATAATAATAATGATGGGACAGTGATAATAACTTGTCATCGACAATAAATAAAAATATTCTATCAGGCCTGAAATAGCTCAGTGAGTTTTATTTAAAATCTTGTATTTTCACGTGATGTACTTTACATTACTTTATATGAGGAAAAACTGCAGAAGTATTCTTTAACATGGAATTTATAATTTATAAGTTAGCTATTGAGACAGTACAGTACATATATATCACATATTGTGTAAAATTCCCTGTGATTATGTCGATAATATATTTCTCCACAGGAACACACACATCATTCACACTGCAGGCAAGCAGTAATTGTCTCCTCTCCTCAAACTCCCCGTACTAAGCTTTCCCACTTGACTCCAAGCTGAGTGCCATTTAGCAAGGCAGGTTACTTGGGGAGCCTGTGGTTCATGCCAATCAGCATGAACCACAGGCTTGGGTTTCCATCAAAGTTCTTAATCTTTATTAAGATCTGGTGACACACACATACACACACGTGTATGTGTGTGTCACCAGATGAATTGTTCTTAATACCAGCATCATTGTTGTGTGAAATATGGCCTCTCCTTCATAATACAGCCTCACACACTGCATTAAGTTACATTGCCATGGTGATCCATCACAAAAAGGTCGATGCTGTTATCCTGGGGAAGCAGCCTTGGGATCCTGACTCATTTCTCTTATGAGACTTATGAAAATGACAACTGTTTTGTAGAGGACAAAATGTGACTCCATGTGTAGATCTCCGGTTCAACCGCAATCAAAGGGCAACGCAATCAATCGATGTCGTCAATTCGATTGAGTCGAGATAGAATTTTGATTATTGTAACTGGTGGAAACTCTTCACCTCTTATAACACATTTTTCGCTTGAGAAGAAGGCAAAGATTGCACTTTATTAAACACATAAACGAAAGTATGACACCGCTGTTGTCTGTCTGACACACATAGCGGCTCTCTATACATTTGGCTTCCTGGCACAGAGATGCGGTTTCTCCGTGGCAGACGCAGTCCCAGATACTCCTTTGCCGTGTGCACACATGGTGAGGAGAATTAGATTGACCTAATTCACTTAGCTGAACCAGATAGATATTTGGCCATTTGATAAGGCTGAGTTTGATTCACACAGCCCGGGCTCCAGTGTAGCTTTAAGCCTAATATCAGCCACTTCCTCTGACAGAAACTAATGGCTTGCCGAGTTATAAATAACAACAAAGACAGAACTCGGCACCGATTCTTCAAGTTTCCCCATCTACAAAGTGATGACAGCGGAGAATAAGGTCATTCTCTCTCCATCTGTGCCTCCATGCTGCGCTGGCAGGAGCCTGACTTCAGCAACTCCAGCAGCACAAAGCTCCACTTTCCCTCGGCCAGTAGAAAAGTCCACATTGGAGAAATAATGACGCACAGATTACATAAAGGGGACCTACGGTTTCTTCTCCACGAGTGAAGCAAAGCGGTAAGCAAAGCGGTAATATGTACGAGGTAGTCCCTTTTGAACGGCCATTAATGGAGAGCGGATCCGACCGCTTTGCTTTGTGGTCCATCAACATCACAAAACCCGTTGGATGAAATGTGCACAAATGGCAACGAGCGGAAATCCTCCACCGGAGGTTTATATTTTTCATCTAGATCATTAATTAGAGAGCTGCCTGGCCCAGTATCAGTTGAATCAAAGTAGTGCTACGCGGTTTCAAAAAGGAAGCGTATCCTCACTTGAGAATTAAGCAACGTTGACATTTTGAATCTCCTGACGTCTCATGACACATTTAAAGTAAAAGCCATTTGTTTTAGTTTCGTTTGACTCGTGAAAATATTAAACTAATTAGGTATTGAACTTTGGAATAGAACAGAATCCACAGAATCTTTCAGTACTTGAAAGCATGATTGCAATTGATCCGATAACATAGAAGTATGAATTTTCGTTACCCTAACCCTACAGTTTATCATCACAATTGACATTAATATAACTGTCTTAATTGTGACGTCACACAAGAGGACTGCGCTCATTGATCCAGGAATGGAATCGTCTCCTTGGGGTCATTCACAAATACACACCTAAAATGAGGATACGTTCCAATAACAGCTTGATACTCTGATGCTGACGTACACGCTTAGGAGCAAACCTATTTACTACCACTCCTACAATATTCGTCTGGATTAAATGTTTCTTCCTTTTCCCTCACAGCTTTTTGGGAGTTTGTTCCTTCAGATCTGAGGAGGTACTGTCCATCTATCCCAGAATGTGGAATGTGGAAGTGTTATAAAGGACTATAGAAATGCATTTAATGTGACACCTGGCGATAAAGGAGTCAGTGAGTGATCCAATTACAATATGGGTCACAGACACACCCAGATTCACACCAAAGGAAACACACCGTGCATATACACTAGACACACACACATACACACACATGTATATACACACACAAACATCCACAGGCACAGACACTCAATGGTTTCACAGAATTTTCTCTCCATAGGATAAAAACACCTCTTGGTGTTATGTTCGTCATAGCACTTTATAATTCGTGCCTCGTTTTTTTACTTCCCTCCTGCTTGGAGGAAATATGCCGATAGGATCGAGAACAAGAGATATTCCACCAAACATACACAGAATTGGATAAAGCCAAAAAATAGGTGATTTGTCTGCGGTAGCTTGTGGATGTGAATGAAATTGATATCACTGTGAATTTTAATCTGAATTTAAATGCATACATTATTTAGTTTAGTTTTCGAGCCAAAATCCTCACACTCTTTGCTGTTCAAGACTGAAACAGATGCTCAGCGTCGTGTCAATGGAAATTTCTCTACATAGATTGTTTCATTCCCTGAAAGTGAGAAATGCTGGATTTAAATGATAAAAGTTACGAGTTGTTTACTGAGGGAATTCTTGACATATTTGGGGCACATTACAAGCATCTAGCGCAGGCACTATTCCAGTCGTGGATTGAAATGGGATCAAGAACTTCAGGGCAAAAGTTCAATGTGACCAAATTTGATTTGTTTTTTGATGCGATTGATAACGCAGAGGTAGTAGTGGGTTGGCTCGTGCACTTCCATGCTGTGGTGCAGCTGAACACACAGCCAGAGAGCCGCTAAACCCGTTGGATGATGTCGGTTTGGGGACGAGGGAGAGGCCTTGAGACGTTCCAGCATGTTTCACATTTACTCCTTTTTTGCCTTCTTTCCCATTTGGTTTAAACCCAAAATATCAAATTATATCGTAATAGATTTTTAAGTAGGCATTGCTCAGCCCCAATTCAATCCGAAACAAAGGGTGGGTGACATTACTAAGAAAGACGTGCATCTATTCATCGTTCAATTGAAAGATATTTGCCAATAAATATTATAGGTTACACAGGACGCGCACACAAATTATACAAATACCTAAAAGTACTGAGAATCTATTTTTTCCAGTCAGACTTTCTTTGTTTGTAATCTATTTATAATGCAGCCATTACAGGAGGTTTATTTATGGCAAAACCAGTCACAGGACTCTGACTCTGAGAGGAGAACACACACACTCACGCCTGCAAACACACTGGGAGAGAGCCAACGCAATGACAGTCCGTTTCACACGTCTCAGGCTCAAATCCCACCCATTGCTTTGTAAAGGTCTGGAAATGCTTGCATAATCACTTCTAGCACTGTACCATTATCACCATTACTGTATCATATATAAAGCAAACAAAAAAACTGCATAAGATATGAAGACTATATATGTTGTTTCTACATAATAATAGTTGAGGTTAAAGTATCACAAAAGAATGTGTTTTTTTCCTATAGGATTGAATTGGATATAGGACTGAACTGATTGTCCTGATGACCAGGTTGGCAGCCCAAATATGTTTAATGGAGCGGCTAACAGACTTAAGCTTTGTTTTCATTGCATTTCCACAATATAATGTAACATTAATAGATAATGACTGTGTTGCGGGATGCTGGAATTGAATTTACTTATTCATTATGTCAACGCTGGAAGGTCTCATCAAATCACATAATTATAAAGAACCCTCTGTCCAATCAAAATTGTCAGATTGTGTCATCCATTCTGATCAGTGACAGTCATGTACATCACTACCACATTGTGTTACTAGTAGAGCTGCAACGATTAGTCGATTAATTGATTAGTCGCCGACTATTAAATTAATCGCCAACTATTTTGATAATCAATTAATCGTTTTGAGTCATTTTTTAAGAAAAAAAATTCCAAATTCTATTGATTCCAGCTTCTTAAATGTGATGTGTTATATGGTTTCTTTACTCCTGTGTGACAGTAAATTGAATATCTTTGGCTTTATGGACAAAACAACTAATCGATTAATCGAGAAAATAATCGATAATGAAAATAATCGTGCAGTTGCAGCTCTAGTTACTAGTGACATACTCAGTGAAACACTCTTGTGTGTAAAGTGACAGGTGCAAGAAAACTTTCCAAGCCTGGACTTTCTAAGCCGAAAACGTGACCTTCAATCACAGCTCATACTAAACTACATATCTGCTGCACAAGTGGTATGCACTTTCTTTTAGATTTTGGTTTTCCCTAACAATTCTATAAGTATATTCAAGTATTTGCAAGTATTCGCACACTGGGTAACGAGGTGTGTGTGTGTGTGTGTGTGTGTGTGTGTGTGTGTGTGTGTGTGTGTGTGTGTGTGTGTGTCTGTGATGGGACAGATGACAGGAGCGCTGTGAGAAAGCCTCCCTCCCCTGTTGTCATTAAATGGTCGGGTCAGACTCAGGTTGTGACCCCGCTCAGTAGTAGCAACATGAGCGAGCACTGCACGCCGTGCCTCCACCCCAGCGCTACACTCCCTCGGGGACACACCAGAGCCTTCTACCTGACTGCACATCGCCTATTAGAGGCTCCCTCGTATTCTCCCTGCAACTTCCTGTGCGCTTTGCTATTAGTCTGTACGTCTAGACATACGTGTGTACCCAGGCCAAAAAAAAAATCCAGTTCTCATTTGATTATTTGCAGCCTGGGAGCTCGAGCGACCGGAATCCCTCCTGATGATTCCTGGGTGGATTTGAAGTGTGTCTGCAGCTGCCAGCAGCCTCCACTGTACACTCTATGGAAAGTGGAATACCAATGTGCCAGCGAGACAGCGACAGAGATGGTGTGTGTGTGTGTGTGGGGGGTGGCTGTAGAGAAAAGTACAACAGTAAGCCAGTATACATTAGTGGATGGTTCAAGGTATCTAGTCCGACGCTCAGTTAGTGTATAGACGGGGACTGAGACATACACACATTAGCATTTAACCTTCAGTGCATCACCAGATCTGGCTGGTAGACTCACTGTCAGCAGCACTGCCTGAATAATCTATTAAAGACAATCAAATCCGGGAGACGCCGATTGTTTGTGTATTATATTCTAATAGCTTGGTATAATTTCTTTTTCTTCTGGTTCTTATAAATGAATAATTCAACCAAATGACTATTTGATGCCTATAGAAGATAGAATGACTACACCAGCTCCCAAATGAGCCATGAAGGAAGCATTATCTGATCCACCGTTTCTTCAATCCAGTGTTCTTGTCATTCAGACCGTGTCTGAATTTATAACGGACGACAGAAGCAGGTCACTCAGTCAACTCTTCCAGCTTTCTCTACTTTGTTATAACCCACTGGGACTACAAGCCGCAGAAACATAACAAGGACAAATCATAAACACTGTTTAAGGCCCGAACGCTCTCTTAAGGTTTCCCCTTCTCGAGCCTGCTCTGTCTCTTTTTGCATTTAATGTCATAAAAGCCCTTACATGGGCAGGATCAGGATGCGAGCAAAATAGTCCGAGTGTCCACTTACTTTTGTGTATGTATGAGAGAGGAAGACGGACAGACGGACAGACAGACAGACAGACAGACAGACAGACAGACAGACAGACAGACAGACAGGGGTGTTGACGATATGTAGTCAATATTATTATTATATTATTTTACTTTGCTTTTAAACTAATTTTACCTGTATTCTTGTATACTAGGAATCCTACTGTAGGTATCCACAGTAGTACAGTGGTTCTCAACGTGGGGTCTGGGGCCCCTCTGGGGGTCCTTCACGGGGTTCCAGGGGGTCCCCAGCAAAATGATTAGTACTTAACACTACATATGCAATATGGGGTTTCTAAAAAGTAGCGCGGACTTGAATCGTAATAAGAGAAACATTTTAACATAACTAATAATGAGATCCGACCCACATTTGACACCTTCTAGAGCAGTGACTCTCAACCTTTTCATATCAAGGACCCTCTATTTGATACGCATTACCCCATCATTTGATAAGACTTTTTTTTATATCTGGGACCCCAACCTGGGAAGATTTTTATCGCTGGATATTATGTCGTCTAAACTTCCACACCTGTCTAATATGGTCAGGGAGATAACAGTGAAACTACGATCAAAACTGTCATTATTGTACATTCTAAGTGGAACAGAGAACGTGAAGCTGACGTCACATTGATGGAGCGAGCCGCCATCTTGGGAGGAGCGCTGGCATTGACTGTGAATGTCGGTCGGTGCATTTTTGAGTTAGTAGGGGGCTCGGGAGTCTCGTCGGGTGAAAAACTGCCACAGAAAATCGTGCCACCATCTTGTGTGAAACCTCGACCCTTCTCTCTCTCCCTTCCTTTCCAGGTTTTTGTACATTTCGTGGATTTGAGCTATTTCTCTATGCAATCGAATGGAAAGCGATCCTCCAAAAATGGCAACCGGAGTCCATAGCAACCCATAGCAACCGTCAAACTTCACATTCCCTATAATATAAGTTTCACCATTCATCCCTTTTGCCCCCACGTTGAGAACCACGGACCTCGATCATTCTGGTGAAAGGCCACAGCTGTCTGCTGCGGAGAGACCACAAGAAGAACATGAAACCACGAGAATATTCTCTGGAAAGAAACAGAAAAAAAAAAAAAAAAAGACAGAGAAAAAAAGTCCATGTCTTCCCACCACAACATGGAAAACCGCAGGCCGAGGAACACGCCCCCTCGGGCGGCAGCAGCTCAGATAAACACACGGTGGAGAGATGGATCCGTGGATCATGGGACCCCGGTCATTGCAACACAACACGGGCCCTGTGCTGCGTTGTGTCGTGATCATGTAATCACACAGATCCACTGGAA
>OMKR01044339.1:0-17918 GCA_900302355.1 Cyttopsis rosea | reverse complement strand
GGCCGGCCACTCCTGGGAAGGTTCACCACTGTTCCATGTTTTCGCCATTTGTGGATAATGGCTCTCACTGTGGTTCTCTGGAGGCCCAAAGCTTTAGAAATGGCTTTATAACCTTTTCCAGACTGATAGATCTCAATTACTTTCTTTCTCATTTGTTCCTGAATTTCTTTGGATCTCGGCATGATGTCTAGCTTTTGAGGATCTTTTGGTCTACTTCACTTTGTCAGGCAGGTCCTATTTAAGTGATTTCTTGATTGAGAACAGGTGTGGCAGTAATCAGGCCTGGGTGTGGCTAGGGAAATTGAACTCAGGTGTGATAAACCACAGTTAAGTTATGTTTTAACAGGGGGGGCAAACACTTTTTCACACAGGGCCATGTAGGTTTGGATTTTTTTTCTCCCTTAATAATAAAAACCTTCATTTAAAAACTGCATTTTGTGTTTACTTGTGTTGTCTTTGACTAATATTTAAATTTGTTTGATGATCTGAAACATTTAAGTGTGACAAACATGCAAAAAAATAAGAAATCTTCACACCACTGTATGTCATGGTACTCAGCATGACATATTATTCATTAAATATACGCCTATATATGCTTGATATTGGCATCATTGGTGGCTGACCGTTCATTCGTCTGACTAAGGACATTTGTGCCCACAATAACATTTATAGTGCCAAGTATCTAATGACTGTTTTCCACCTCTGCTTTTTAGTCTTGGAAACTATGCCTCTCTTCATGGAAACGTCTACTGCAAGCCCCACTTCAACCAGTTGTTTAAGGCCAAAGGAAACTATGATGAGGGATTCGGCCATCGGCCTCACAAGGAGTTATGGACACCCAAGTCCGATAAGGAGCCAGATGAGGACGAAGACAAGCCAAAAGATATGGAAGAGCCATCAGCATCAACGCATCAAGCCGAAGAAAAACAACCCACCCCAACCGTGGAAACATCCCCACAAGCCAAGGTGACAGACCTGACCGCTCGACTGGAGACGCAAGCCCACGCCGGCTCAAATGAGAAAGTGCAACCCGCAGAGCGGTCAGCTGAGACCCGGAGACTACGGGTCGCCTGGCCCCCTCTGGCTGGAGAGGACCAACCCGGGACAGGGTCGCAAAGACCCGCGCCGGGTGCGGAGGGAGTCGGTTCGGGTCGAGCGTGGAAGGCCAAATGGCCCCCAGGGGATGAGCTGACCCCATCCACCCAGAGCCAAGAGAGGTCTGAGCTGAAGAGCCTCAGGAGGAGCTCTTCCTTAAAGGAGCGCAGTCGGCCCTTTACCGTCATGGCTAAGCCTAGCTACAGCAGCCCCGGTCCCAGGGAGCCCCGTCCCCTCAAAGCCCTGCTGGAAAGGAGAAGCTCACTGGAGGAAACGCACTCCTTTGAGGAAGCGTCCAGGGAAAACGAGCCATGGCTGCAGCAACCAAAACAGGAGATTGAGGGAGAGCGGGAGACACCTCCCCTGCCAAGAAGAGATGTGGCGGCGGCGGCGGCGGTGAGCTCGGCGGAGGAAGAGGAGAGCATCACCGAGCAGCAGGAGCAAAGAGATGAATCAGCGGAGGGAGATCATTCGGCAGCAGAGAAGGGTTTGCCGGCAAGCCTCTCCACCCCCACAGATAACTCATCGCCTCCCTCGCCGCCTCCGCAGCTCAAAGAGAACCGCACCTCCCAGGACGTGGGTTTCTGGGAGGAGGAGAAGGAAGGGAGCGAAGCCGAAGAGGAGCTGTCCGTAGAGGACATGATCAAGAGGAATCGTTATTATGACGAGGAGGAAGAGGAGGAGGAGGATGTCTGAGTCAAAGCCTTGTCTAACTTTCTGTACAATGTTTTATGCAACAACCTCTTTGTTTTTCAGTTGGTTAGTCTATATTTCCAGTGATTTTATGTTATCATCGGGGACTTCATAGTCCCCCAGATATCATAAGGTTATTGCTGTTTTTCATGGAATTTCTTATTATGTTATTACCAGATACAACTCCTTTAATATAATGCCATTTTGGACTTTTACCGAGCAAGGATCAATTGACTAATGTACATCTGTTTTCTCAAACGTATGGAAATCGGCTCAAGCGTTACTAAAATGTTCTCATAAAGCAGGCAGGTTTTTTTCAAGTAAAACGATTAGTTGTTATGGGGATTTTCCACCGGCTGCCTACAATGCGAATGAGAAAATTTGATAATGAGTAATGAGCTAATGCAAATTTGCCATAATATATAGAACAATACATTGTACATTTCTGTTTAGAATTAGGCAATATGTGAATTGCTTCAAAGATTTGGCAAAGGTCTGTTTTTATCCCCAACATTCCATTTAGACTATGCCTGTTGGGCTGCCATTGAAATATATGGATGCAACACATACTGTGGATATTGCTGATGCTTCACTTTGCCTAATTATTTATGAAAAGGGACAAATCTAAGTCTCTCCTGATTTCTGTCCTCAAGTGGAACAGCTCAACATGCCTCATGATGTGCCCTTTTTTGCTGTGTATACAACATTTGTAATGATTTTTTTTATATGACAAAGGAACAAAGGAAGGCTCTAGACTAGAGCCACATCCATTTGCGTACATTTTAAAAGGACTAATATTTGACTGTTTAGACTTGATTACGTTGAAACAAAAGGACATGAAAATATGGTAATATGGTTAGTCGAAAAGATATTTCCAATGGATTCAATTGATTGTATGAATAACGATTCTAAGATTTGCACAAGTTGACAGAATGTTGGTTCTTCACGCTCTTACTAACAATGCCTTTTTATCTAACTTGTTAAGATGGCTCTTTTTTATTAGTCAGGCTCTACTCTTATATTTTATACATTTTTAATGACTTTCAAAAGGTTGTAGTAATGTTCTTGAGGCAAACCAAACTGGGAAAATAGTTGCAATAAATGTCATTTATGAAAAACCTGCATCATTATTTGACTTCTTGAAATAAGGAATCACATGTAGCCTCTTTAGTTTACTTCATAAATATTCTTTTCATATCTGATCTCTATGAAGAAATCAATTTTACTTAACTAAACTGAATAAACGAAAACTAAAAAATAACTAAAATTAATCAAATTTGTTTAACTAATACCAAAATGCAACGTAACACCTGTAGCCTCCATCCTGTGCCAGAAATAAATCAATAAAATAAAATCTACACATGATTCTGTTGTTGAATTGAATTATGCTTTTTCTTTTATTAAGTATTTAAACATTGTATACATTTGCACCATTTAAAGATGATATACAGTACATTACTATTGCTTGTGCTTTGAAATTAAGTATTTCAAGGCAGCGGTTAATATTTGGACAAAATCCTCCCTTTCAAAATCCTCCTGGCGAGCGTCTTCATTTCAATTGCACAAAGTATGGCTTTCGTTCCTCTGTCACCAAATGTGTTTTTCAGATTTGTTGTACTGCTTTATTCTTAGAACTTTAATGTGGCACTTCTTAAAATCCGAATGTGATTTTGCAAGCAATCTTAAAAATTCAGCAATTAAATATTTAAAGACTGTGAGCAAAAAAACAATTAACGGAAAAAGGAGGCCTTTATATTTCAGATTAAAAGTATCACCAAATATATTACACTCTACCCTTTCTGATTGTGACAGTTTGCAGTTAAAGTCTGATTTTGACAGTAATACAAATCAAGATATTGATCAGTAAAAACATTTTCTTAAACAAAATGATACGTTACAGTGATTTGGCATCGAAGAGCGGACATTTTCAAACCCTGACAGGCAAACCCAGGTTTGCTTTTATTTAATAAAGCGCTGCTTTATAAGTGAAAGCCACATACAAAAAGTTGCAATCTATAAATTGCAGGTAATTTAAAGAGAAGTATATAATCAATAATTTGAAAATGAAAATTATATTTATCACCCTTCGAGAAATGTACAGTTAAATATGATATGATATAAAAATTGAATTAAATAATTATTTTCAGCATATATAGAACCTGAGAGTTGCTAATATAATGTGGTTTCAGAATTAAAGAGCTAAACATCTTTCCTAAGTGGCACAGCCAAGTGGAGTAGCTACTTAAAGAACTATTAACTACATCTGATATTTAAACATGTCATGTCGTTTTTACTTTTGGATGGCACAATACAAAGATGTAAATTGCAAAATAATTTACAGTAAAGTCTGCTAAGTTGTGCTATACAATTATGGTACTATACTGCTATTTTTAAGTTGGATTGGGATTTAGTACATTAAGCAAGTGGCTTTGGTGTTTTTTAAATCTGATTAAATATGGACCTTATATGGGTTTTATTAATTCAATGGAAATTGGCAGATGTAATATTGAAGATGTGAAATTGCGGATGTTTAGGGTGTTAGATCATTAATGGACATCAACTATTGCATTCTTGGAGACATATGACCAGCAATTTTCTGAGATTTTAAATAGCATAATAATAATCAATCGTTCATTCATGACATGAATTTACAGTATCTTTGGGATAAAAAAAGATTTTGATGGGCAGGATAGATTTATAATTGTTGTACATGGTAACAAGTCCTCAGGTCCCCTTGCATCATACAGCACTGCCCTTTATAGGGCCAGATTTGATTTGTATTATTTGCATTTATATAATAGTTTGAAGACCACATAGTTAAGATAGATATGAGCTAAACAGCACAGGCACAGGTGTGATCTTCCATCTTGTCTTTCAATCTTTCCTGAACACGACCTTTGAGATAAATACCATTTTTACCACTTTAAATCAAGATTAGTGCACAAGCTTTTGTGAAGTGGTTACATAAATTTCATCTAGCTCCTGTTTTATCAGCAACACTGCCAGCAATGTTGGTCAAATTTTCTTCTCTGCTGCATCATTGTTCGCCAGACAAACCTAGCGATAGTGTTGTGCAGTGTCACAATGAATCCTTAAGATTCACACATTCTGTAGTTTTCGAGGAAATCAAAATAAGAGAAATGGTCTTTTGTCAATTCTCCTTCTCACCACTAGGTGGCAGTAATACAGTAATGCCTACAATAACTCCATTGACAACCTTTAGCAAAGATCTTTATCTTCTTATCATTTAAATTTTAGTGTGGGACACAAGATTTGTTTTTATTCTGTGATCCAAATGCCAAAATCAGCGGCATTGGCTTTAAGACTTCGGATTCATTATATAAGCTTCTATCAAACTATTAAGCCCTTTCTCATGAAACCCACCATGCAATATTAACATAATATCATTTTGATCATTCTGAAAGAATATTTCTGACGGCATGTGTTTCTTTTGTAGAAAATTGTAGACTTTGAAGTGGCTTTTCAAACAACACATTTTTTTCCAACTTAAAACCCCTCGCTCTAGTTTCTCTCCTCTCGCTCTACCCTGTTCAGCCGCTGAGGGGGTGCAGGTCCACTCTGACCTTCTCTCCGGTGCTCATCATGCCGATGGTGGGGTAGAACCCGCCCGCTGGGAGCGACACCTCCCTGCGACCGACCACCTTCCGGTTTCGGGTGAAGAACACCTGTTCAAACGAAGGGGTCAGCGCGGACAGCATTTGAGAGCTCCCAAATTGTGTGGTTTCTGATCCTGGATCCTCACCATGACCTTCCTCCCCTCCATGTCCCCGTCATCATCCTCCTCGTCGTCATTATTTGCGTACAGGTCGTTCTGCACCTGAGAGTGCTTTGGTTCTGCTTCCAGGTCCCAATCGTCAATGTCATCTGAATGTCAAACAACAGGGAAACGCATTGAGTATGCGTGCTGATGGTCTGTATTTCTCAATGAACGTTTGTTCACTGAGGATATGAACTCTCACCGCCATCAAGGTTGTAGTCGCGTGGAAACATGATGCCACAGCCCATGATGTCCCCCTCAAAGCAGCAGGGCCCGAAGGGGTCCCCTACTCCGCTGCCATGAAACAGCTTCCCGTCGTCTAGGGGGAAATAGCACTGCAGGTTAAGATGACTTAAGATGACGTTTCTTGTCCTTCATTGAGTGTCCACACCAGGGTCTGTTAGACCTCATTAAGATATTTTCAACTTTACAATTTCATTTGTTAACCCATCCACCACAAGATGTTAATTATTTTGCCATCGATTAGAAAATCAATCCCACAATCAAAACTGACTCATTCAGATAGACCTGGATTTACCAGATCAGATCTCTCACAGATAAGTAGCGGTTTTGTTAAATTTGTTTTGTCGCGGTCTTCTGACCATGATCACATGAAAATATATACTTTTCACAATCATGAACTATATTATGAAATGTCCAATGTTCCTTGTTGGTGCTAATTCCACACAATTTCAGTTCAGGTATCAAATGAAGCCCGCCCTCCTCCTCCACCACTCACCGGCATGGTAGGCGATGGATCCCTTGCTCCAACCTGGGTGTCGGTTCTTGGGATAGTGCTGTGAATTAGAAGCGAATTTAAATCGAGCAAGGACCTAACTCCACTTTGCATACCAACATGATGTGTTTGTGTATGTTCTGTCTTATTTTTAAGATTAAATGTGAATGGAAACAACTCCTTAGATACTTTATTAGATATCATATTAAACTGGGGCCTCAAACAAGCAGGAAAACATTCCTCCCCCATTAGACTTATACAAGACTTATACAACAACCACCATTTATTTGTTTATGGGCAATTCTCACTTTGAAATGATTTCCTTCTTTGTACTGTTCTATTGGAAAGTCTGCCATCTCTACTCCGTACTCTAGGACCATGGTTCTCAGCTAGTCTAGGATCAGATATAATTTAAAGATTCTTTTAAAATATAATTTAAATATGATTTGAAACATTCTACTATATTTCCAAAAGTGAATTGTACAGGAATCCACATTGCTTGACTGTGAAAACAGTTATCAAAAACATTTTATATATTTTTACATTTATTGGATATGTATACAGCTGCGGAATGGACCCATGACACTGTTTTGGACCGGGACCCACCAGTTGAGAACCACTGCTCTAGGAACGTTTTCTGAAGCCTAAACATTTAAAGGTCCACTTAGACACAAACAGCTGTGTCAGCACTCCCTAACCTCAAAACCATCACAGCATTAGAATTAATGATCATCATGACAAGTAGGGAAGGAAATAACAATCACGTGGAGGCGCAGAAATTCAAAAGAATGCAGGCAATACAACGTGTCTTTGTCCAGCGAGACGAGAGTCCAGTGAGTTTGAAACCTCTTTCAACATGAATGGACCTCAGCGTTTGTCACCCGAGGAAACAGACACCGTTGTTTTGATACAGTGACAGCTAATGGCTCCTATCAGTAGACTGTTGAAAAGATGCCGCGCTGTGTACGGCGGCAGGCGGCCGGGCTTGGAATGAATCCGCAGGAATGACACGGAACTGATGCTATAGAGCTCCGTCATAAAACCGCAGACAACTCCAAAAATCAATTCCAGGAAAACAATCAGACGAAATGACAGAGCTCTATTCTTTACACACTCCTGCCCCCGGGCGCAAGCCGCACACACACTGCAGCCACAGCGATGCGAGGGCGGAGATCGACGGAGATGACAAGGGGAAAGGAAAAGGGAGCGTCGCTGAGAGAAACAAGGTTTCACCTCCGTCAGAGGTGGAAAAATACCACAAAAAATACCACGTTAATTAGTAAGAATGCCGCTCGATTCATGAGCAACGATAGTAATGGTAAGGAGGGAACGCAGCGCTGTATCTCTCCGCTCAGAGACGACCGAGTGGAGAGAAAGTGGTGGATCCCCTCCACCTGAACTGTCATTAAATTGACAAAGTGTCAGTCTCCTAATTAGGTGATTAAAGTTATTAAAGTTGTATTACACAGGATGTGCAGAGCTCATGTTGGTGCATCATTTGGAGGCAAAATCCAGTCGATGGCGTTTCTGTTGTGTAAACATTCAACAAGTCCTTTCTCAGCCAAAGTATTTATTTCCAAAATATGGATTACCAGCTTCTGTCATCAATTAAGATTAGAGCCTACCTGAATGAACCAAATTAATTTGGCTAACAACCATTAATTACTTAGCCCGAGGACCAAGTGCATACTTTGTACGTTTTCATACGTCTTTCTCTTTCTTTCGTGTCTCGAGTGAATGTTGGAATGTTGGTGTGTCAGACTACTTAACATAGAGACATGCAATGATTATGGGTCTTCATCTTTCCTCAAAGGTTTTCTACGCCTTGATTTTCTATCTCTGAATCGGTGTCATGGATTTTACATTATAGCTTAGCATGTGATGAAACGGCGTGTGTGATATGGAAAACCAAACCATGGGCTAAAATGAGATAATATTTATTCTGTTGTTAGTTTTTCCCCTCTCGGTCATCCATCACTTAGAGTGGAAACATTGAGGGCAGCACTGAGCAAGAGAGAGGGATGAACACGTGTAAGAGCAAGAAGAAAAAAAAGAATGCTCCTACACTGACGGACACAGTATTTCATACAGCATCATATATGATAATGATGATATGTGTTTACTAGTGGATGGGTACTTCGAATGACTCTTACCTTGTGTGCCAGGCCCAGGGCGATATAACACTTTTCTCCTGCATTGGTGATCTCCAGCTCATAGTAGTGGCAGTGTGTGTCGAGAGGCCGGCAGGCTTGGGCCAAACCCACGTCAACGCTCCTCTTTCCTTTGCCGACATACTCCAGCAACTGAGGGGACGAGAAGAGGACACGTGTTATTCCAGGGACGGAAATGTGACAATACTTGTTTCATTTAGCGGAAACCCAAAACACCACACATTATCAAAAATGTCCGTTATTACAGAAAAGTGACTTCATTTTCTGTTTTGGCACATGGAAGCATATTCAATGTTTCTATTGGAGAACAATGTATTATATGTCACACATTATGATCGAATGATACTAGGCTTGTATTAATAATGGATCTGATCGGTATCTGCCGGTGAACAAGAGGCATCAATAATAGATGCAAAAATAATTAACACCGAAATTATATAGAGGCCATATACTGTACTGGCATTGGGAATCAGCTGTTAAGCACACACTCTCTACTGGGTAAACAAAATGTTTCTGTTTACAAATGACTCTGTCTTATATGTATTCCTTCTTTTATTGATTCAACATTTACAACAGTCTACTCTTTTGTCTGTTCAGTTTTGACTTATTTGCTTGGTTTTGTATGGATACACAAGCAACTATGACCAATCTACCCATTGTATATTTATAAATGTATTATAATGAAATTAACCACAATATTGAAACATCAAACAAATTTGATTCTGTGATTTGATCCAATGTATATTTCGATTCTTAGAACTTGGGATTGTGAAAGTATTTTATTTCCAGCTTTTAACCTAGACACACACAGAGTCATAAGAGTAACTTGGTAGGTGACTCGAGATTCACTCTGCTGCCTACTATTACAAACCTTTCGTTTTGTTTTTTAGCATGAGAGAGAACTTTAATCCACAACATGTTGTCGCACCATCTCCATAGTTGACCTGAGGTAGTAACACGTCTGGTGGGGTCATCTGGGGGCAACTCAATAAATAAAACACACAGATGAGTTCTCGTTGTCTCATTTCTTCCTCTGAATGCTTTAACAATTTGCTTATTTAATTACTTTTAATATATTATTCATCCTGCTCCTATCTATTGTTATGGTCAGGTATGTGTGTGAATGCTGAGATTTGGGCATTTCGGGAGGTGCGTGAAAAGCTCTTTGTGTGCTGTCGTTTGTAATTAAAGGTATGGGAGGTATGCAGGTGCAGGTGAGTCGCTCCTGCCCCACGGCGATTCAGCTGCAATCCCCGGTCCTTTTCAACTCAAAGAGGTTTTGTGTGTATCCCTGTGTGTGTGTCTGACTCTGAGACAGAAACAAACCTCAGAGCTCTGAGTTCGATACTGTGAGGTTGACTCAGACTCCCACAAAGAGAGAACAGAGAAAACATTAAATAACGAATCGCACAATGGCAAATTTGACCATCTTAGCTATTATAAATCTAAACACTAACGTAATGCGTATTTCTATTTGTACATTTTATTTCATGATCTTTTGTCATCTTTGATACATCCTTACATTGTATTAAAACACTTTTGAGTGGATCTAGATGCTTTCTAAGCATCTTTCTAAGCACAATAAAATCAACCTCTGCTAAATCAGAGGTTAAATCAATGACATGAAATATGCTGAGTAATATGAATTAGATCAAAAATTGAAGTTAACTTTAAAGTAAGCTAAGTAAGACAAGGTAAGCTCCGTCTGACAAGACTCTCATTACTTCAATATCATACAAGCCATTCATGTGTGCATTAAAGAAAACTCTCAAAATAGAGGCAGTTGTTACACCTCTGTGTTCACTTTACTGCAGCAACCAGCTGACAGTTGGCTGAATTAGTATACTGTATATATTTTTGAATCCTACTTCCACTACACTGATGGACTTACTGTGCCCGCTACTGTGACATCGTGGAGACGGCCCCAGTCATCTTCGTGACTATCGACTATCATCATTCCATCCTCTTCCTCCCTCCTCCACTCTGCCTGCAGGTCCAGCAGCACCTCTTCCCCCAGAGAGTGCATTCCTACGGCAGGGTGGAGAGCTTCGGGGGGGCGCGGGATCTCCACATTGCCAACCTGGGCACAAATTTAAACACACCGCTCAATAGATTACACCATTTACTATCAAAGGTACAAATAGGAGAAAATGTAAATTTGAATTTAAAGTGATGACTCTTGTGAAATAAGAAGATGGAGATAGGGTTCCTACTTCCTTGCCGTTCTTGGTAAAAAATACTGTAATCTGTCCATCATCAGAAGAGTCAAAGCATATTCCACAGCCAATTTTATCACCACGATTACATTTTGGCCCAAACTGCTGTCCAACATTGTCGCCATTGTAAAGCCTGCAAAAAGGGCAGAGTGGTAAGGAGCGATGATCTCTATGCTTTCAAAGCAAACTATACATCAATATCGTCAATTCCACAGCCACCAACAAACATTTTTTACCAATAATTTATAATACAACCAAAACTTCTAAATATCAAGCTCCTTAAGACAGTATCTACAGTATTTAGAAAAATCCTCCACTTTGGAACTTTTGTTTGAGTGGTCACTCAAAACCACCATCATTATTGATGGTAGATCACAGTCTAGAATGTTTTCAGATTACTAACCACACCTCAATTTTCTGTTTGGAGAACAATTGAGGAGGAAAGCAGGACAGGAAATTGTCTGGAGGTCTTTTTTTTTAATTTGTTATTACTCTTGTTGTTTTAATACATTATATTGCACATGATTCCCCAAAACTCAAAAGAACTGGATGTAGTTTTGTACCAGCAAACAAAATGACAAAACGTGCTAAAAACTGAACAAAAAAATAAACTTTTGCAACAAGTGAGAAAAATGCATTTATTTAAATGAATTGACATGAAATTGAAAGTTGTGCTATAGCAGGGTTAATCCTAACCCTTTTCAAGGTGGCAATTGTGCCATCAATTTGGTCCAAGAAACGAGAAAGTCTCTTGATTAAATAATAATGATTAATTAAATGATTAAGTAATAATGATTAAAGGCTTGTCACATACTTGCCATCATCAGCGTGATAAGCCACAGAATATGGGAGCCAGCCAGGCTGATTCTCCAGCTTGTAGTACGGAGGCACGAGACCCACGGCAATCATCCCCCTCACGCCCGTGTCAATAATAGTTATCTAAACGTACCACAGGACATTGCAACACAGAGAGACATTTTAATTGAAATTCACTTTATTTTGAAAGAACAAAATATCTTGACTTACACTGTGGTTTCTAAGTGATTTCTCTGTCTTCCAAATAAGTAAAACCAGATGGGGTGAATTATTGCACTGTCCAGATCCAGATTAAATATTACATTAAGGAATATTCACTGAAGTGGTGATTTCTACCTTTTACTTCCTTTAACTGCCTTTTGTAAAAACAAACTTGGTCAACAGAATGAACTGTTGAAATATGACCAAGTTGTATGTAATAAACTGTTTTATTTTTGGAAAACAAAAAACTATTCAATAAGCCTTGAGCACTTTGCCCATAGCTGACACTAACTAACACGTTACTTTAGCTTTGTGAGTCAAGCCAAAATACATAAGTGCACCTATAGAGATGAGATTTTGATGTTTTCTAAATCTGTCTTGTTTTCAAAAATTGTCCACACAGTAATATATAAGGTGGAAAAAGGTGTCACATTCTCATCAAACGTGACACCAAAATACCAATAGCTCCACAACCTTGTGGACGCTGACCATGACTTTTTCATGACATCATCCCTAGGGAGCGCTAATCTTGAACACATTGCGATCAGAGTTTTGGCATATTTAGGACAAGAAAAGAGGAAACATTTAATCCCTTCCCATGACCTCACTACCAGTCCCCCGAGAATGTGAAGGAATACGGTTCACTGTTGTGCCAGTGTGTAACATTCTGTACGGCTTTCAAATCTCAAACCTCAAGTGTTGTAAAGACAATAAGAGTTGGTGCAGTATGCTTGAATTAGAGTTCATCAAACTTGCAGTTGACAAGCAATATGACAATACTGACTAATGTCAGCTTCAAAGCTCAATCCAAGCACCTAATTGAAGCTATATCTTCAGAGCAAAGCTATTGAACTTAGCCAAGAAGAATAGTAGGGGCTCCTGAACAACAGCATAAAAAACCTACAAAACTGATTATCTAAGTAGTGATTACTTCAACTATACTCTTGAAGAATCAGTAGTAATAACACCAGTAATTAGCCCAGTACAATTAAACACATCTTCTAAATTGAGAAAATTAGATTTTTAAAGGTGCAGTGTGTAGAATTTAGTGGCATCTAGCGGAATGGACTTGGCAGAAATGGAATATAATACAAATATATATTGTTTGTAAGTTTTCTAGGTATTTCTTTTCAACTGGTTATATATATATAATGGTTATATTCATTTAAAACATTCATTTCTAAAAGTATATTTGTCACTAAAATTGTATTCAAATGAAGAAAATAGGATATATGGCATGGCATAAAGTATATGAAATGCAAAGTCAAATATGTAAAAGTGATGTTAGACTTACCTCAAAATAGCAGTTTCTTTTTGATAATGGCCGGGGTGCCACAAAACAACCAACCTCATCTGAATTCCCTTGATACCTACACATAATTACATAATAATTCTAATTAGATGTACAAATATTTCTAATATTTTAAATGTCAAATAGCCAAAATGTTCTAACATGAAATACTGAACTACCACTGAAAGAAAGTGCATTTAAAAATGTAACCGCTTCAGTAGTTCCCATAGTTTAATTCTCAAGTAGCCTTATTTGGTATTTTTACCTGAGTATGTCACCGGTCCTCAACATTCTTTTTAACCGTTCCCGGTACCGCACAGCCCGCACTTCACGAATTTCTCTAATCCGTCTCCTCCAGTTCAAGAAGCGATAATGAAGATTAATGTCATCCATGTTTCTGAAATTGTCAAATCTAGGAGAAAGAGAAGTAAACAAAGGCTGTTTTGTTGACTTGAAGGATGTTATCAATCAAAGACCAGTTAAAGGTACAGTATGTAATTTCTGCCTATGGGGTATCTCAATCAAAACAATAACAAAAAGATGGAATCTGATGACGTCAGAAGTAGCGTGGGATCATGGGAGTCGTAGTCTTCATTTGTCATGCATGCGCGGGGACTGCTTCTGCGACAGAACGCGCCACAAACGGCAATAAATAATCGTGCTCCATCAAACCATGGTTAGTAGAGTAATAGTAGAACAATACAAACAATAATGGAGTAGAAAAAAAGTCTTCTGACGTAACACCCCGGGTGTTTCCCGGGAAGTTGTAGCAGTAGAGGGGTGAAGGGGATAGACGCCATGACAGGCGACCTAATGAAACGCTCCGTTACCAACATTAAAATGAGGGATTTCTCTGGCTTTGAAAATTGTTGGAAACATTTGGGATCATGTAAGTACACGACTCAACAAAATATATAACATAGGTCTAGTCATTTTTAGAAATTTTAATGCGGAAAAGTTACATATTGTACCTTTAATTATTACATAGGCATTATTACATGCCTTTTAGTTTTGAATGAACCAGTGAAAACAAAGCTTCTCCATGTATTCAAACTGCTAGGTTTCTAAGGAAACTATTAAAAAAAAAAAAAAAAAAAAACAGGTTCATGAAATATATTCAAATGCTCAACTTGAGTGAAACAATGACAACTAGTAAAGACAAATGCCAACAAGACAAATAGTGTAAGTATACACCGCCCATTTTCAGACACGGCGAGTTTAACGCAGGCCTCCATACAACCGGGTTTATAAATATGTTAATGACAAAAAAAAACATTTTTAATTATTGGACACAAAGCCGACACAGTTGTAACTGAAATATAAAATATTAACGTTTACAATTTAGTACCAGTGATCTCTTTGAAAACGTCCAACATGTACTATGACGTGGACTATGATAATTGAAGATTGAAGTTTCACTTATTATCTCACCTACTTTCCGGGTGTACCCGAACGCACCACCGAACTACGCTCGGGACTCAACTGGCCGGCTGGCTCGCCGAAGAGCCAACATTATGAAAAATTCCCATTGGTATGATTTATGACATAATGTTAATATAAATATACCTTAGCTCATCCACACACTATCCAATCCCCTTGGTGTCACATTTATTCCCTCCTGTTTCACAACTTCTATTTCGTCGTCGAATTTGTTCGTTTCCATTTTTTTTTCAAGGGGAGCTTGACGTGACGTCACTTGGAGGCCGGCCTCCGCTGCCGGAAGTCCCGCCCCCCTCAGCCAATCAGCTGCGAGGGTGACGCGTACCATGTTTTTAACCCGTGCCATGCCGACAGGCAGCGCACCAAATGAGATACAACTGTACAGCGGCTGTCCAGCCAGCAAAGCGTGATTGTTAATCAAAACAAAGTCAAATCAGATTATTATTTTGAAATATACATTCACAATATCGGGGGCAGATAATGCGGCACTTGCATTCATGCCCACACATTTTACTGGATTATCAAGTCAGTTGCAAAGCTTTTGGAATTTCAGCCAAACTGTACAGTAGTGCTTGGCTGCTGACCTATGACCTCACACTTGTCAACCACACGTCGGTGTCAAGCTCTACAGGCAAATTGCATTTGTATTTGGAAAAGTCCGAGCAATGGAGAGGCCGCGCTAATGTTGATTTATGTTGGGGGGTAGAAGCCGTTTCTATTCTGAAGGTGATGGAAAAGAAGAGGTGTCAGCGTATGCGTGTGCACGTGCATTTGTGTCGAGAGTGAAGGGGAAATTGGTTTGTTTAACGAGACTGACATTCTCCATCGCACACCCTCCCATGCCTCTGCCCCCAAGTTTAGGCCCTTTAAAAGCTGCTGCCAGCTCTATCTGTCTCACTGCCGCTCGATCTGAGCTCGAGGAAGTTGGCATCTACTCACGTCCGCTATTGACTTGGTGAAAAAATGAACAATTAAACGGAGGAGAAGAGAAGAAAGGAAAGGGAGAATAAGGACTCGTCACTACTAAACTTTCATATTTAGAGCAGACCATTCACACTAAGAGGGTAATGCCTCTTCACTTTAGTGGTTGTGTGGTCCTCCTGGTCCTCCTGCAGCTGGCTCTCTCAAGACAAAGGCCGCTGACCACGGCTGGGATTCTGTCCAGACAGTGTCCCACCTGCAGGGGGGCTCCGGGCCGTGGAGGTGCTCAGCAGAGACAGCAGCCGGCAGATATCGGCACTGCTGCCGTTCTCGCTGTGGGGAAACCCTGTGGGGTCTACACGCTGAGCTGCGCCCATGGATTGCGCTGCGCCCCTCCAGAGGACCATCCAAGGCCCCTCCAGGCCCTGCTGGAAGGCAGGGGTGCCTGCAGCAACATCTCCAGGATCAGCCCCACCACAAGGATCCATACTGTAGGTAATGTTCCGGCAGTAGCCCGTGACTTTGGAACACTGTTGCTTCTTTATTATCATGTCATGGTGTTAAAAACTGAATATTTACTGATTGTTAACTGAGCTGATTTTGGTTAAAATGTATCAAATGTGTGCATATCATGTTGATTTATATGAGTTATTGATCCTTTCTAATAAATGAAAAAATATATCTATGCATAAATGTATTATATACACAGCATATGACCAGGACACACTATAAAAACATGCATATTAACTTCCTTTGTTTAGCAAAACAAGTAATAAAGAATTGTATTTGAATTGCTCTGCTACAGCAGTCCGGCCAGAGCTTGAGGACATATTTTCATACCATGACATGAACCCACAGTATAAAGACGTTACTTTTGGATGATGAGCTAATCATAAAGTCTATCATCATAAAGAAGACAGTATGACCATGTGTCCAAAGACTAATATTTAAAGAACAATGTCGTTTCAATTGGCTAAACAGTTTCTTATTCAGTTCCAGGACCTGCTCCTAGTGAGATTCCAGAGAAGGTAAGAATTTTCTTCTTCACATAATGATATAATAGACAGAACAACATTGTTTTTCATGGTGATAAAATAAACGATGAATGGATTCCCTCATAATTGATTTACAGTTCGTTTGGTTTCACTGTGTGTGTGTGTGTCTCTCTCTCTCTCTCTCTCTTCTTAGACCCCTTGTCGTAAACTGCTCGTCTCTATCATGAAAGGTCTATTTTCTCAGTTAATTCAGTCCCATCAGGATATCTACATGCCCAACTGTGACAAGCGGGGTTTCTTCAGAAAGAAGCAGGTGAGTGCAGGGTGTTGGTGTACATTTTGTTCAGTTCATACATATGATTTCTGTCCGTTTCTATGCTTATAAGAGCTTGTATGTATGTATGTCTTTACGCAGTGTCATTCATCCAGAGGAACACAGCGGGGAACCTGTTGGTGTGTGGATGAAAATGGCTTACGAAACACAATACGAAACACTAAACAGGACGGTGTCCTAATTTGTGATGGATCATGAGAACTGGGTTCTTCCACTGAGAAGGTGGAAGATATGGACAATATAGAGATTTTAACAATGCTGGCCATTACTTCACTTTACATGACCTGAAAGCCACTGTCTTTTGTAAATGAGTCCATTGGCTCCCTCTACTGTGCGCATGCTGCAGCGTAACTATCCACCTGGAATAAAAACAATATCATATAACAAGTGAAGCCTCATTAAACAATATGAATTGATAACACCCAAAACAGTATGTTTCACAATACTGCATTACACATACATACAATATATATGTGCGTGTGTATGTATGTATTTTAACAACATAATGTATTATATTATGATTATAATTTTGTAACTACTATGATGTGTTTTTGTTAACATATTTTGGAGACATAATGAACCTCTTATGAGATATTATATTTATATTTATGACATACCGTGTATTACAAGGGCTCTCAAGTAATTTATCTTTTTTTTTTAAACAAACAGCATAGGTATAATGGAAAGAAATAAAAAGTTTACGTCCAATCATCCCTCATTCATTCCTTATCCAATAAAGAATGTGTGTGTGTATGTCTGTGTGTGTGTGTGTGTGTGTGTGTGTGTGTGTGTGTGCGTGCGTGTGTGTGTGTGTGTGTGTGAGTGTATGAGTGTGTGCGTGTGTGTGTGTGTGCGTGTGTGTCTTGTAACAATAACAAACTAAGAAAATAATATGTTGCATTCAGTAACTCCTGTGATGTTTTGGTATGTTTATGTTCACTAGACTCAGCTGCCGTATAGTTTCTGTGGAGTACAAAATTAGGATGCTCAAATATTCCATTTGACTTAAACTTTAAACAAAGTTGTTGGTCAATGTCACCCAAATTAGTCAGAGTGAGTAAATATACATTAAAAAAAAAAGATATCTATATCCATATCTATATCTATTCTTGTACATTTTTAAAATATATATATTATTTATTTATATATATATATTTTAAAAATGTACAAGAATAGATATAGATATGGATATAGATATAGATATAGATATAGATATAGACAGATATAGAAT
>OMKR01044337.1:5609-16480 GCA_900302355.1 Cyttopsis rosea | reverse complement strand
GAGGGATCCGGGCCGAATGCCGTAATCGCCCGACTGTTAAACCCGGACACCGAAGATGAAGAATTTGATGGATTTGTGGACGAGGAATGAAGTAAAAAAGGGAGTGTATTGTGTTGTATTTTACGTGTGATAACTGAACAATTTTGAGAGTTATTGTGAATACGCTCATTAACGTTTGAACAATGTTGAGTTATTGTGAACACGTTTAATAAAGTTTGAACAATGTTGAGAGTTATTGTGAACACGTTTAATAAAGTTTGAACAATGTTGAGAGTTATTGTGAACACGTTTAATAAAGTTTGAACAATGTTGAGAGTTATTGTGAACACGTTTAATAAAGTTTGACTGACTGACTTATCTGACTGTTTTGTTTCGCTTAATGCGCCTTATAGTCCGGTGCGCTTTATATATGAAAAAAGATCGAAAATAGACCATTCATTGACAGTGCGCCTTATAATCCAGTGCGCCCTATAGTGCGGAAAATACGGTAGGTTTCAACCATCGCCTTGGTCAAGCAAGCATGACTGTTGAGCGCGTCTTTGACCTCAAAGTCCGCTGGAGGTGTCTCCTTAACCTCTTAAGCTGCAGGCCCATTTCTTGGTTCAGCAGTTGGTGCCACATACAAGTGCCTTACACCTTCAGAAAGGTGAATAAATATTTTGAGTGTAAAGGCTTTAAAAACATTATCCTCATGCCTAATGACGCCATTCCCATGCTCAATTATGTGTGACTAGTTGCTACACCAAGTTGTGGATTGATACCATTAATTATACAGATTTGGTACACTTTCTAGCCATTTTTCACTCTGAATGGGGAAAAGGGTTAAAAATCCCCCCAAAAAACCTCATGACCTTGAAAAACACCGAATTTGACAATTTAGACGATTGGATGACAAGCACTTCTTTCTGAAAAAAAAAACAATTATTTTCAATGTACCTGGTCATCCCATACATTTTCTGAATGGTCTAGATTCTGGGTCTAGCGTTCCATGAGACTGTGATTATCCTAGGTCGTCACAATAGGTAATTTTATACAGCATGGTCAAGTAAAAGAAAATGCTGTCATCACATTGACATGGTTACTATGAGGCTATATTTCATCCCACATGAATGCAATTGGGCTCTTTGGATTCACAAGAGTCTCGGCTTTCTAGCAATTTATACAATCCATGATTGTTTAGGTACCACAGTGTTCAGAAATAGGGAAAATAGGCGAAGATAACATCTTTTCATTGCAAGGAGAACCCGAGGGTGTTTAGGACCCAGAAGCTAACTTAGCCTGTGTAGCCGTTTAGCTCCGGTATTTTTGTGAAGCAGAGGCTCTTGCGGTTGCAATTAGTCCAGTTTGATTCAGATATCTTGATGCGAGACGTCAAGGGACCCGTTTGAATATAATCGAGCCCATTTACATTTGTCAAAAAAGATCGCAGACTTTGGAGCTATGTTAAGCCCGCTTCCCAGCGAGTTAGCATAACATGCTATGGGTAGGTAGCATGTAACACCACCTACGGGTAGGCCTGCTTGTCTAGTTTCTGTTGATATTGGAAGCTAACCGGTAGCTAAAAAACTGATCTCGGGAGAGTTTGTCAAAGACAGACTGCACACCGCCGGCGGGTTCGCGGCGCTAAAGAGCTTAAGGAATGCGATGCCCACATTACCCTTGTTAGCCAAGTTGTATCAGCATGTTGTGTACTACACAACTTCTGTCAAGTTCTCCATGAAGAATTCCTTGACAGAGACAATGTAATAAGGGGGACAAGGATGAAGAGGAATGCAAGACAAGGCCATCAGCAGGACAACAGAACGGAAATTGAAATAAGAAACGCACTTTGCCATTTTTCAAGAATGTAATGTCAAACATTTGAAGAGAAATTGTTAACAGTGTTTACAGATCATCCAATTAATCAAATGAGTCAAGTGTTAATCAGTTTGTAAACCTTTTTATTATGAAATGCTAAATAAAGTGCAAAAAATGTTTTGAAAAGCCTTTCTCTTCATTTTAATAATACAAAAGATTATTTTAAAAAGCACACAATAGAACAGGCGTGAACAATTCCAGTTCTTAATAAGAACACACTAGGGCAAGTGCTCAGAAGAATTGCTGATCTGTGTTGACATCATGCAGTACGGACGAGACATCAAGGAATTCATTTGGCATTTCGTGAGGTTGGATGACCTACTGGGGGATGGGCTGTGGAGGCAGGTAGTGCTGTCGAGGTCATTGGTGGTGAAACGGGTATAGGATTGTGCAATGGATAGGAATGTGGTTGTGGATGCAAAGCACCGATGAGCATGCCCATCAGCTGGTGAACATTTCATGGGTAGCCCGTTGTTGGGCTTGCATGGCTTGGAATCGCCTCTCCTCAGCCTTATCATGTTCTCCAGGGCAGCGATCTCTTGGGCTTGGCGGGTTTGATCAGCTTCCTGCATTAGCTCCAGATGTCTCCTCTGTTTGGCCTGGTAATGCTGTAGCTCATCAGACAGGCCAGATTTGTCTTTCCTCTTCCTGGATTACAAACTTTGGTAATCAGAACAACAAATGGAGATTATACTCACCATTTCCAACATCCGACACGACATCGGCAGAACAGCTGGTGTTGGGGGTATAGCTAGCATCATAGGATTCTACTGTATCCACGGGATCAACAACGTGTTTAGTCCCTAGAATTTTGTCCAGCTCGTCAAAGCAGGGAAACTTGTCCTTTTCCTCCCCGAATATCTCGCACTTTCATGTACTGTTGTTGAAGTTTGGTTGACGGAAGGTTGAAATTATTCTCCAGCATCTGACCAATGTGTTCGTCTGCCCAAATCTCAATGAGGCATTGTACCTCGTCGTCGTTCCATGTGAATCCACAACTCGTCATGACTAGCGTGTTCCAATAGCTGTTTATGCCTTCCTCTTCTTTGGCGCTGCCTACAGCTGAAACAGGGAGTTCTGGTTCAGTGGGAGGTCACGCAGACCAATCAGAGGCCGCTCTTCAGTACAGCTCTGATGACGACATCAAAGTGAGTTGTATTGGTTTGTTGGGTTGGTTGCATTCTCACTGCAAACAAACCGCACCGTGGACCGATTGCAAGCGTGTCGAGACCACCCTCTCCAGGCGGTCTCGCTCCGGTTGATTTGATCCAGAACAGAGTGCGATTGCTCTGTTCACATATGCCCAAACGAACCAATCTAAGGGGTAAATGCTCAGGAATCGGAATAAATGTGCCAAACGAGCTAGGTGTGAATACACCCTTAAGAAAATAATTAATTATTTAGGGTCATGTTGGCTTCCGTCACAGATTACATTTCTTTCTGCCAAGGAAAATGAATGGTCTTACCCATGATGTCCAAGTAGTCCTCAGCCAGAACGGTGGGCCCGCGGTCAATAGGCTTTCCCGATCCGTTAAAAACACGTCCTGGAAAAAAGAAGTTTCTCTCGTTTTTTTTCAACACTTGTCATTTGATAAATGGCAAGATAAATGTTTTATGCATGGTGAAGTTGACTTCAAGGCTCAAAAAAATATTAAAAAATATTTTTTTTAAAAACACCACCACATTCATTAGATGACACTTCAACACAAATCTGATCCATTATGTTTTGAGTTAGACGCCAACAGATAAAATCGTCTGATAGCTCTTGTGGCATCTGCAAGTCACATTTTAAATTCATGGCCATGATTAATGATGCTTCAGCAACAAAAGCCTGTTTACTTCCTACCCTATTCACACATACGCAACCTTGTGCTGTACTGAGATCATCATACTGATTGAGACATTCAGGAACATTTAGAAAAAAGGTCAGGCATCGAGCTCAGAGGTGCAGCTTCGGTGCTTTGTTCCTCTTAGCATTTACCAAGAAGATTAAAAACATGACAATGAAAGGAAATAACAAAATACACACCACGGCAAACACAGCTAAATAGCCTAGATAGTGATTGGGTATGTCGGCCTTTGTGATGAACTGCAATGATGTGGATGTAGGCTCTAAAGAAGGCCTAAATTGTGAATTAATTAGGAGAGGATTTAACCGAATGTGCATTCATCTCGTAGCCACCCGGCTACCCTCCGTGTCTCACCTAGCATGTCCTCAGACACAGGTGTGCGCAGGATGTCGCCGGTGAACTCGCATGCAGTCTTCTTGGCGTCAATACCCGAAGTTCCCTCAAACACCTGGAGAATGGACAGAAATAAATAAAATCTCTGTGGCTAGGTAAAAACACAAGTGGGTAAGGAAGTAACTTCACGCCACTGCGCTTACCTGCACAACTGCCTTGGTCCCGATGACTTCCAGGACCTGCCCGCTCCTCTTGGTGCCATCAGGCAGTGTCAGGTGCACAATCTCAGCATACCGTGGGAACTAATTTATTAAAATGAGAATACGACACAGATTAACACCAGGACATCATTTTCAAACTCAAAGCAGTGAAAAGCTAGCCTGGCAACACCAGACCAATTCACAAATGCGTATTAGTCTGGAACCTTTCAGTTCATTTTCGATTACCAAGGGACAAAATGTCTCTGGACGCAATTGGATAGACCTATAACGAATCGGAGCAACAAATCGTGTGTAAGTGTAAGTGCTTGGAAAATTTAACTTTTACCAAATCCTGTCAGAAGTACGCCAAACACATCTTTCTGAATAACAAAAGCTTTAGAGAAAATATACCGTCCAGTTAGTTTAATACTGTACATACAACGCGATAGCGGATTCAAAAGACCGCTCCACTTCAGCGACAGCCCTATGAATTACAGGATGCGGAAAACGTGGACGCAATAACGGAATTTGATAATAAAAATGGAATCAACTGTAAATCGCAGAATGTTGCAGAATTTGTCAAAATGTGGATGCAATTTATAAAAATCTGGGTTTTATAAGCTTTTTTTTCACAGCGCCTAAGCCAAATGAACAGAAGAACACTGTGTAGAGTCTTTACTGTGTTTTGGTGTCAAATTACAGCAGCGCTGCTGGTCCGTGAGATTTTTTTTTTTCCCCTCTCTTCCAAGACACCCTGCGATGCGCCGGCTTTCCTGTGTTTTTATTTTACATCTATTTATTTTCGTTAGTGTCGACTTGTATTTAAACACAACTGAGTTAAGGGACTGTCTCAATCACTGCATAACGGAATGAATGAAACAAACAACCTGTGTGTCGGTTGCTATGGGACTTAATTTAGTAAAATCTGGATGTTGATGTAAATAATAAATCCTGCACTTCTGTAACGGGGAGAACGGGGGCATTTCCAGACCAGAGCTCGCGAATAAGTAGCACGTCAGTTGAGTAGGCGATTCTTCAATGTGGCTCAGGACACAATACCAGGTTTACCAACAAAAAAAAAACCAAAACGTATACTTTATAATGTGAAGCTCAGATGTGAAGCACTGTATTTTACAAAGGATGGAATGTTTTGTTCTATAACTACAGTATTGAAGCACTTTGAGAAAAAAATTGCGCAATGTTGAATTACATTAATATTCATTACATTTTTTATATTTTCTTATTAAATTGTTGAAATTGTATTCACCACTGATTAAACACTCTTTCTGATGACAAAATTTGCTTAAATTGTAAACCACAGAATTCAGAAATTTTTTTTACGGAAATAACGGAATTTGGGAAAAAATGAATCTGGAAAAAATGTAAACAGATTTATGTGAACATCTTGGTATGGTGCCTCAACGGCTCTCCTCTGCATTGTATCATCACTCAATATTAGATAAACGGTTGTGATTGGTGTGACCCTAATAGATAGATTCGATTTTCTTTTTTTTTTAAAGGATAAGCAATAAACGAAAATATGAGTCAAAAATGTATAAATGTAAATCAGTCAGAGATGGCTTTTTAAAATGCATGAAAGCTTAAGGACTGAAGCCCACTTGTCAGTCTCACCTTCACATTATCTAGAATCACCAGAGGTCCATTCACGCCAGAAACTGTAGAGTAAGCTGAAACAAAGAGAGGGGGACTCCATTTAAACATTTCATTTCAAAAGGCCACAGGAAAGCAGTGCTGAGAAATAAAGGTGTATTAACAGTATTTCCCTTTCGCCCTTCACATGAAAACCATCAATCAACATTGTAATAAGTGGCCTTCCTTATAGACACCGTGTTAATAATCAGACGCTGACCTTTTGTGGGGATATTTAAATGGCTTTTACGCACTTCCATGCCCAAATGTCATGGAAAGGCAAATGTCAAAAAAAACAAAAAAAAAAACATACATGAGATGCACTTTGTACATCGGGGCTACCGATTGAAGAGTCACATCCTGGGCTCAAAGCAGTCATAACAAATGAAGGTTAGTGGAATTAACCTGAAGCATGCACTTCAAAGTACAAATGAGATATATTAAAGGGAAAATTGGACACCAGTGACTTTGCTCCTTCATCAATTAGAAAAAATGAAAGGCATTTCACTGCGAGTAATGAATGCTCTTTTATTGCTTGATTGGTATTTATTTCATGTCCATTTGAATAACGGATTACATCTCGTCGTAGCAGCAAGTGGAGTTCCTGTATAAATTTCAAAAGCACCCACAAACAGACACACCAAGACAAATTATTTACATCTGCAAGAAGGCCTTGCAAGGGATAGTAATCAATTCGATACTGAATTAGATATCAATGAGATTCACAGTTTAAATGTCAATGTGCACTATGAGGACAAAAATCATTCAAGTTTTAAAACAAAACTGAAGTCAGACAATGAAAGCCATTATATATAAGGAACAAAAAACAAGTGACACTCATGTGTTTGGATGCAGGTGGCATAACTTCTCAGGTTTGTGTGGCCAAACAAATTGTGTGAAGGGCCTGCTCCTAAAAACTACGGTTTCTCTCTCATAAAAATCCAAGCAAAGACAAGAACAAGAACACCAGCTTGGGTTTCTGGAGGTATGGCATTGTTATCGCCGGTTCATCCATCATGCTCTGGGGATTTTGTGCGAACCGTCAATCTCGGGGCTGATATCAAAGGCGTAAGGAAATTAGAGTGGACCGGTTCTAACACGAGGCGCTACTATAGCCTGGTGGGGTGCCTCCACTATGCCTTTAATTAGGCAGAGGCCAACAAAATAACCCGTCAATGTGCTGCAGCCGAAGAGCCATTTCCCACACACACCTGCATTTCACCCCTTATTAGCCAGACAGGCTGTAAGAGAGAAAGGGGGAGAAGGACTGAGAGATATTCTGTGTGTGAGAAAGAAAGGGAGAAAAGAAAGAAAGATGGTTCATTGTGATGATTCACACACACACACACACACACACACACACACCATCTTATCTCAATTCTTGCCTCAGGTGAAAGAATCTGAACAACAGACTATATTCCTTGAATAAACCTCTGTTGGATTGGCTAGAAGCTGGATGGGTGGGGGGTGACCGCACTTTTTACAAACAATCTCGATTTCGGTTCCATCTTCAGTCACTGACATTAGAGATGTGGGTTAATGAGTCATCCAGCGTGGTTTAACATAGCACTAATCCACTGAGCTAGGACAGCCCACACACAGCTTTACTAAAACGATCCTTGAATAAGCCATTAAAAAAAAGAAAAAAAAAAAAGGACAAAAAAAAATACACCTCTTCCACAAGGAGAATTGAGCGTCAGTCTCCGCTAAGTAACTAAGGTTAATGTACTCTCCAGCTTTGTCTGAGATGATCACTAATAACAAAACCTACATGTTTGTGACATTTGGCATTTTCATGCATAAAGCAACACAAAGTATGCCACTGGGAATTCCACAAATAACTGCTATATTGTTTAAATGTATATCAATAAATGTTGAAAGAGGGCATAAATACACACATCCGACGTCCATTTGAAGATCGATAAATAAAATATACCTCTGCCAAAAGAGAAGAGTGACGGATTGTTATTATGACATGTTTATAACTTTACCCCAGACAAAGCTTCCCTTCTAAATATACTGTAAGGCTACGCCTTCATTCAAACATGCACTTTTATGACCATTTTAGCATATTATTGAGACATGTTCAACATGTTTGTGGTATGGCCTTTTCCTAGTGCAAATTGCAAAATCTGCATGGTTAGTCATGTTTATGAATGGACTTAATAGCTACATTTAGACCAAAAAAAATTGTCCATACATCTCAAAAGACATACATACGCCAATTTACTGAATGTTGATAATGATGATGCATTGAAAATTGCAGCCGTCTAATTACAGAGCAGCCTCTTAGAAATCCATCTCCACGGCACTCTAATGGGAGATATTTTGAGATATAACAGTGATGGAAGATGTCAATGTCATCAAATAAAATGTGAAGTGACTTCTACAGTCACCTAGTCTCTAGATTACGTTTATAAAAATATAAGATAAGCCAATCATGCCACGGTCAACAAAGTAAAAGCACCACAGGCTTTTGGACTAAAACAGAGACTAAAACACCAGCATGGGATTCGAGCCTGGGTCAGAGATAATGCCATGCTCCAACAACTGAGCAATGCGGTGCCACATCCTCAGAGCCAGGGATAGCAATGCCCTACTTCTTTCTACCTACTGCTAAAATGGATTTGCTTGCTCATTTCACAAGATAATGATTACTCAATAGGCTATACATTTATACAGTGTGAAGTAGCAACATTTCCCATTAGGCTTAAAAAACTTTCTCCACCCCTCTTTTGCTACTTCAGCTTAAGTGCGGCAGTCCCCTGGCTTGGCATGCAACGGCAGTGTGGGTCACCCTGCGGCCTGTTCAGCTGCCAAAGCCCTTTGTGTACAAAGATGTTAATTGGTCCTAATCCGCCACTAGAAGCTGTTTTGGTAGCCTGACCTCGCACCCTGAAGGACACCTTGGTGTGAAATACTAAAGGGCCCATTCAAGTGCCAGAGAAAAGAGGCACAGAGCATTCCAACACAATTCAATTTCGTAGCTGAAAGAGGGGGGCACTGTAGGGTCAGAACTGGGATGGAGATTGGGGGGATGGGGGGCATTATCATTCTGATGGTGAATGAGCAGTACAAAGTAGTAGTAGCGGTGATGTGCAGGCTCACAATAACGTAACTTAGCCCCAACAACAAGCATGCACATAGAATTCTCACGGACACATGTGTGAATGCTAATTGCATACAAATCTGTAACCTCCAAAATAAAATATAAAATAAAATAACCTGACTCAACCACCAATGTGACCAAATTACTCACAATGCAAGACCGATTCTTCTACCTTTGAAGTTGAACTACCCATACAACTGACCAGGTCTGTGTCAATAATTTGCTTTTAGGGGAAAAGGTGTAAATGGCAGGTCACATCAACAAAACAAACAGTTGACATTCATTTTGGAAAAAAAGAAAAGAAAACGGCAACAAAATAATCCTGATGTGAAACTCATTGCATAGTCAAGTCAAAGGCAAATTACAATCTTTTTGAAAAAGGTTATTTAATTTTGATGCGCTCACCCTGAGAAAATAGGTGAACATCTTAACACAACTACTCCAAAATTAATAGAACTGTTACTTGTTTCATGAACAGATGAAAGATCTTCTGAAAAAGAAAATGAATAGCATTATGTGAACAACAATTCTGAGCTAAATGAAGTTGAGGTGACCTTCAACACAAAACACAGTGAAACTAAGGTTATAACAAGCATAGGAGCATCAAGGACCACATGGTTCTGTAAAATGAAAACATGTATTATGGTACAAGGACGCAAACCATTACAGTATGTTTTGATAGACTGGGAAACAAAACAACTTGGCCCATTTTCCTACCATTTCTATTGTTTTCACTGGGGGAAACTTTTAGTTTTTTTTATAACGCAAAAGGTCCTCTGGGTTAAATGTTATTACAGGTTTGAGTATGTGTGTACAAGTGTGGACATGGCATACATGGTTGTTTTTTTTAATATATATAAATTTTAAACAAAAATAAAGAACATATTTGTGTTTTGGCATTCCATTCATTGATATTTTTGGGAAGATTAAACATAATTTGTTGTCCTCTCAAGGTTTGTTTATAAGCCTGCTATGGCTTTTGCACAATGCTGGACGACCTTGATATGCTTCGTCCTGTGTGGACATACGTAAAAACATTCATATACAAGAAAAAGATGGTGAACAAAAATTAAGCTAGTTTGACGGAATTGGTCATTATCCAATATAACCATCTTTTGCTGGTATTTTGCTGGTTATATTGGATAATGACCAATTCCGTCTATTCCGTCCATTTATTTGCTAGCTCCCGCATACGGGAAATCCATCACACACAGGTCTTACATGGCAAAATTATTAAAATAAATGCTGACGGCAGGGGCAAACAGTAGAAGATACTGTTTTCTACATTTGACCAAAAAAAAAAACAAAGCTCCCCACAATTCATTTTTATCTACTTTGCCGAACACAAGCTTAGTTCTGACACCATTTTACCTGAAAATGCTCCTCTTAGTGATTACACAAAATACGTGTAGTCTTAACGCAGCAGGAACAGAGGTAAGATTTGGAGAAAGTAGGGGGGAAAAAAAAGTCTTCCCCACACTACTCCATTGATTAGGAGAGCGTGTAATCAGCCTCGAACCAGGAACAAATTTGGCGAGAGTAGAGAAGCCTCGTGTAAGTGGGGCTTGTTTTGTTTTTTCTTTTTTTGCTAGTGGGGGGGCATCGGAGCAGGGCACCCCTGCCTTAAAGAGCGACAGCTGGTTAGGGACGGTGCTTCCCCGCAAAGGGTGGCAAAGTGGTTTGCTGACAATGGCTTGAAACAAGAGTGTTGACCGAATAGTTTACAGCCCTTTCTTGTGATGATGCGCAATTTATCAATGTTTGTTACCCCGCTGAGCTACCGTTTGCTTTAGGAAGACGTTTAGAAGCCTCAATTGGACGCAGAGGCAAACCATTTGATAAGCATTTTCTAAACATGCAACTTGAAAGGAA
>OMKR01044336.1:0-10343 GCA_900302355.1 Cyttopsis rosea | reverse complement strand
AAGCTTGCAGGAGCAGAGTCTTTCAGTAGGATATCAGCCAAATAGGAATGTCCTTCGGGTCATTGTCCTTCGGTTAATTCATACTCTGTTGCATAGTAACTCAGTGAAGCCCTGGGGTTGAACTGATCGTGTGTGATGCAGCCATTAATAGATAGAATGAAAACCAAAGGTCTACCACAATAATATGTAGTGTCATAAAAAAAATAATGCAATAATCTATCAGTGAACCTCTGAACATTGCTTCAAAAACCTCATTTTAATTAACTAATTTAGATGTTTCTGGTTCTATAGGGCTTGCTTGCATGCATTTCATCACAATTCCAATTCACAATTTAGGCTATTAAATAATTGTCTTTGCCAATCAGTTAAGTACAAATAGCAGCAATATCAATAATTAACAAAGATCTTTGAATGCTGGAAATGCTATGGTCTCACCCAATTGTAGATCAATTCTCTGTTGATGATCCTTCAGATCTGTCGCAGTCAAGAGTCAAGGGTTTCACGCTGCAGTTCAGTGGGTCCCTGTTCAAACACTTTCAAGGCTGCGGAAATAAAATGCTGAATAGAGGGGTTGGTTAATATCTATCAATACACAATGACAACATTAATTGATTTACTTGGTATTTCCAAATTAAATCTAAGAGCGATTTAAACACTGGGGTAATTATAATAATTAATAGATGATGTTCCCTATTTCCTCTTAAACTTTTCATTAAGGGATAAGAAGGGTGGGGGCTGCTGGGCTTTATGAGGCCCACCTGTGTGTGTTGTGTAGCAGGGGCTGGAGTTGGAATCTTTTGGGCCTCTGGTTGCACATGGGCATGAAAGGGACATTAATCACCTGATGAGTGGCATTACCTTTTTTCTTTTTGCTTTACCACCCCTTTTCTCGCCTCTCTCTCCCACCCGACATATGCTTTCAATCTACCCCTCCCTTTTCTTCTCTTCTCTGCCTTTTCATGACATTCCAGATTACCCTTAAATTCTCAATCTGGTTTAAACTAAAACTCCAGTTAGTTGGAAACCACAGTTTTCCCATAATTAGGGCCTGAGCCCGTACCGGGCGAAGCCCTATTGGATCTGTAGGAATTGTTTATTTATTATTTATTTATTCTTTCTCCAAAAAGGACGGCCTTTTGGCCCCCCTAAACGTGCCCCAAAAGTCACCAAATTTTGCACGCAAGCCAGACCTGGCGAAATTTTTTATATTTTATCGTTTACATTACTGGCCGGGGCAAAATGGCTCTCTAGCGCCCCCTAGCGCCCCTAAAATATGGAAATATGCCAGCCCCTCGCCCCAGATTGACATAGACACACCAAATTCGCTACACATGTATCAGGTGAAGATGGACAAAAAAGTCTCTTGGACCAATACCCTAACACCAACAGGAAGTTGGACATCTTGAATCACATGACTGATTTCTCGCCATTTCCACACATCGTATTTGAATGAACTAGTCCTAGGGATCTTATCGCACCCACTTCTAATTTACACACAATCATCTTCAGACATTGGAAAAGTTATCAAAAGCTTTTCCCTACGTTATTCCTGGTTGCCGTGACGACGCGGCCAATTTTGGTGCTTCGCCATCAAACACGAAGTTGCTATAACTTCAGCATACTTTGTCCAATATGCACCAAATTTCTCTTGCTTCATCAGTGACCCGCCCTGAACACATCTACTCACCCATATTGACTTACAGTTGCCTAATGGCAACAGGAAGTAATTGCACTGTCGCAAACATCATCCAATTTACATGAAATTCACATGGTGTGGTGTACACATGATGGCACGAGGGCCCGTTCATCGCTGCTTGCAGCTTTAATTTTAATTGTTGTGCCATGTCTCCTGTGTGTGGTAAATGTGTGATTAATAAATCATTCTTCACTTCAAGCCTTAATGCTCAATTTGGATTTATTGCACAGTGCTGTGAGGCCCGATCGCTCCCTCTCCATGCTGCCCCGAGCGGAGATTCTCCGCTCCGATGTGCACCCCAGCACAGTGGGAGTCTCACACAGTGGACAGGGAGTCTCCACAAATTTGTGAGCAGATGATGATGAGGATAAGGAGAAAGAGAGCCAATTTTATTATTATGGCTTTTTGTGCAGAAATGGCTGCTACATCTGCACAGAAGTGTGTTTGGATGCAGAGTCAGAGGCACCGTGACGTAACATCACATGAGGTAAAAGTCGCATTAATTCCGATTTGACTGTTCAGACTGAGGTTGCATTGCAAAAAATCCGACCTGTATCCAATTTAGGACCACATATGAAAGCAAAGAAATCTGATTTGGGCCACTTTTGCCTGCAGTGTGAACGTAGCCTTTGTAACTTTTGTCATTTCCAAATTATTTAAGACCTTTTAATATTCTTTCCCAGCAATCTCAATGATATATTTTATTTGATATCTCTTAATCATTTACAATGCTGTTCTTTTACCAGGAGCTCATGTGTGGGGCTAGTCTGATATATTATGTGCGATACACACCCCACGCTTATATTTAAACAAAAAACTATATTTAACAGAAACTTGGTTAGATGAAAGTAGTAAGGGGGTGGAACGAGGGGCCATCCATCCATATCAGCCCAACTGTACCAAGGTCAACCCTGGAGAGTCTTCTTCTTTTGCACATCTGCCCACAAACAAAACAATTCTCCCCTTTTCCTAAACAATTTGCTATGTTTTATACTGTATATCAATAGTTACTTGATTCAATGTCAAGCTGAGATTACTTCTGGTGAGAAAAATGCTATTTGATTATACTTCAAACAATTACCAGCTTTACTGGAAGAGTAGCCGGTAAGGAACACCATATCACACCATGATGTTGACTGATCATCAAAGTAAATTAGAAATTTACCAGCAGCCCACTTTAACACAAGAACACAAAACAAATAACTCTAGAAAACTCAAACTTTATAAACCAAACTAATGCTGTTCTACTGTTGCCACTTAATCTTAAGTAACAGAATAGATCTGCATCACATCTGCTCTCCGAGACGTCACAAAACTATTTTAGCAAACGATCTTCCCAATTTAGATTGATCAATTTAGTTTTATCAATTTAAAATGCACAAAGCGCACAAACTACAATGCTGAGAGCAACATGCATCATACTCCTCATCTTTCTTATAAATTGCATTAATATATCAACAGACACTTCTGCCAGTAACTAAAACGTGCTACAATTTAACACACCACTATGACCACTTTCACAACTATCTCTCTGAACACAATCTAACAGTTCAAACTGTTCAATATCTGTCCATACTAACAATGACATAGACTACTGTCATTAGATGGCACTTACATAGATTTTAATTTAGCTGGCTTCATCAAATGGAACATACAACACATCAAATGCAACCCCACTAGTTTAATCATAATCACACGGAACATCATTTAACTACTTAGTGTAGCAACTACACACTTTAATAATGATTTCGGTAAAATTGATCAGTCTCATACAATTTTGGTTGTAAGTTCTGAATTAAAGGATTATGTATTTGTAGACGGTGCAACACTCACGAAAGACTCAAATTATCCACATTATTTTTGTTTGTTTGTCTTTGATTTGCAAACCCCTTTATCCCCTCCGGAAGAACTATTTCGGAGCCCGCCTCCTGGGCGTGGAGGCATCTTCCCTGTCTCTAAACAAAGGAATCTTTCTTCCTTGATTTGGATTACTACTATTATACAACATTCTATGAGTTACGAGTTACGAGTCTGTAACGAATGACCTGCTTCCTTAGTTCATAGGAGTATACGTTTTAATCTTGATAACACATCTAATATATGCTGTGAGTAGATAACATAAGCGTAGAGAATTTTCAAATACTTAATTCAAACAAACCAAATCCTATTATTTAAAGCACAAAAACATAAATTGACTTTTATTAAACAAGAAATATAGATTGAATTAGCATAGTCTGATCTGGTTGTGTTTAATCTGTCCTGGGAGCGGGGTTTCCCGTACTGACTGCACGGGGTCACTCATGCTCTATCAAAGAAATCTGGGTTATTGATTTATTTCATTTCTAGGCTTCTGTAAATCCCAGAATTTCGGGAGTTGGTTTATATGTCTTGTCATCTTACTCAGAATAACCTTACATTACTTGTGAATTGTTTATAGTCCATGTTCATCAAGATATAGCTTATACCCAAAACCAGGGTCTTGTGTTTCCTGTAGAATGGAATGGTGTCTGGTCTCTTACCCAATAGGGGTATTGACACTTTTGTGGTGATGAATAGCTAAACTGTCCTTTTCCTGTCCAGAGGCTGGAAATCCTAGGTGTTGAGGGAGGGAGATAGTTCACGGGTCCGTTGATGGTCCATGTTAATGTTCTGTCACATGTATTGTTCCTGCGTCTTGAAACCACGTGGTCTCAGATTCCTTGATGTGTTAATTTCAAAGAGAAGATGCAGCTAAGATTTCCAAAGTGGAAATCCACAACTAGCTTGTATTAATGTCACGGGTGTTGACTAAAAGGGTCATCAACTGTTTTAGCGTCCGGTCATAAAATCTTGTTATCAGACTCAATGTCTGCCTGTTCCATCTCTGGTTACCCTGGTTATGTCCGCTACATCAATCACTTGGTTCCTGCAGTTTCCTCTGCTGAACTAGTATCCAAGGCTGGCCTTTTCCCAGTCTTGATGTTCTTCCAAAATGCACAAAATAAACTCATGTGCTAACTTTTCTACCCTCATTGCCATTGCTGGCAGATTTATGAAGCTCCACATATTAGAAATGACAATTTGAGGTTGATTTGTTTCAAGGTGGTGCTGTCTGGAGGACTTGATATTTGTCCACATCAAGACATTTCCAATAATGTATTGGTATTAGTTCTCTGGCAACTATATAAAGTAACATCAAGGTGACAGTTTTAGCAAGTAGCAAGGGGACTTTTTTGGGCAGGGATGCTCTCTTTAAAGATTGGGCCAGAATCCTGGAAGAAAACATGAATTACTGACAAACTCACACTGCAGAGGATGAGTGGAATAAGTGTAATAATAGTGAATATGGTGGCACCCAATGTTGAGGATAATAACGTAATTTTTATATACTTCACCTCATGCTGTAGGATCCAAAATTTGTCGCAAGAGTTGAAAATGATGAATGCATGCCAGGAGCCTCAGTTGGATACGCAGAGGATCGGAACATTTCACATGCAGAACTTCCGGTGAGTTGTCTGTCGGATTCATTGAAAAGCTGGCTGCAGACTGTGAACATGCCTCAACAGCGCTCCTCATCGTATCCATATTAGATAAACGGTTGTGACCATGGTCGGGTGGAAATCTGTTTGAATGGGAGGCTGTATCATTTGTCAGCAATAGGTTTTCCTTCAGCAGGGCTTAGAGCAGATGTTGCAGTTCCATAAATAAGGTTTGCCAGTCTCATTGCTGTGATCTTTATTGTTTTCACTTTTATAACACAAACAATTCTAATTTGTAGAGGGTTCCTGGTTAGATTCCCAGCTCCTCCCCGGCAGCGCACCGAGGTGTCCTTGAGCCAGACACCGAACCCCTAACTGGTCTTGATGAGCAGGTGTGCACCTTGCACAGTTGCTGCCGCCATCGATACATGCATGTGTGTGTGTGTGTGTAAATGGGTGAATGTGAGGCACGTATTGTAAAACGTGCTTTTTGCATCCAAACATGGCCGGAGCGCCATCAGTTATGACAGACACAACTTTGTCCATGTCTATTTCCATTCTGACAAAGTGAGGGCTGCCCACTGCTCCTGGCTGCCCCTGGAGGACGGACGGCCAGGATGGGACAGGATGGGGATGTGTGTGTGTGTGGTATAATGTGTGATTAATAAAAATCATTCTTCTTCAGTATTTGGACTTATATATCGTCAAATATTCCATATCGCTTTAACATGAATTATTATTATGTATTTTGAATAACAGTTCCAGTATGGTATGGGGATTATTATTTTAAATCAATTGCGAATGATCATAATACACACCTCTTAAAATATGTTGTTGAAAACATGTTTACACTCTGTATAATGTGTGATTTATACAGCATTATAAGTGTATACTTTACTATCTGGATCTGAGGTGACACAAACATTTAATATAATGTGTTAAGGATCATCATGTCTGCATGAAAGGGACATTTCTCAACAATTTTTTAAAATGTTCTAAAGCCTTTTTTATTCATTATTTCATTATTAAAAGTATACCTCCGTTGTGTTACAATATAAGCAAAGAAATATCATACATGAGATAGAAAATATACTGTATGGTTTACAAAATAATGCTCCATAAATTAGCAATTTATTTGCTTCCACTGCAGCTAACTTAATGTTACCACGGATTCAGGAATTGATTGTTGAATCAGCCGGAGGATCTACATTCACAGAAAGCAATCTTTTTTTTTTGCACACGTGAAAAAATAAAGCCATTTTATGATAAATAAAATTCTAGCAAATTAAAATGCCACATGCTGTGATAGGACCAACGTGAGAATGAACATGACCCTTTACTAAAAATAGAAATATAAGATTTGCAAGCATTCCAATCTCTCAGTACTCCTTAAGTTTAAACTATTCTTTATTTAGCCAATAAAAGAAAATCCAAACATATATATTTTAATGTCAGACATTCCGTATATATATTTTTAAATCAATTTTTGTAATCCGTTTTGTATCCATATTCATATTATTATGATGATGATGATGATTATGATGATGATTATTAATTATAATCATAATTATTATATTTATTTTGTTATTAATATATCATTAGGTGCCATACGTTTTTCTCCAAAAGTTTATACAGAATATACTGAACCTGTATTCTGAATCTGAGACACATAACTATCACCAAGTGTTCAGCTCAGTCTCATGGGAGTATGGCTACATCAGTCGTAGTGCACTTTGGCTTGGAGAAGGGACTTCGGCGCATGCCGTTTTTGGCCACGAGGATTACGCAGTAGCGGGTCCCAGATTTGAGGTGGCTCACTGTGTAAGATGTGTCCACAGTTACCATCACCAGGGAGGGCCCTCTGGCCTGCTGCTCCGTGACGATGAGGGCGTAGTGTATAGCGTCCGTCACCTCCGTCCACGTCATGTGCAGGGAACTTCTTGTTACTTCTAGAATGTCCCACTGTGGAACATTCAGATCTGTGAGGGCAAGAGGTCAGACACAAACACGCTGTCAGATGGTTATTCCCTTGGTCGCTTACGCCGTAAGCGAGGCTAAATTCCGCTAGCCTGACTAACTTCCGGCACAAGAGGGTTCCTATGATCCCACTAGAAAAGATTATATTAGGTTATATTATGGAAAATGCGATGATTAAGCATTGTTAAATAGTTGATGTGTTATATGTTGTATTACCAATAGATAATAATAATAGAGTCTGTGTGTCCCTTGAAAGAACGTATTGCTATTGGGTTGACCATTACATGACCGGAAGATTTTATTGTTTTACTTGTGCTGACCTGATCATGGTCATTCGGTTTTTGTTAACAATGCTCACTGTGTTTTGCCCGCTATCTGGGTTAGTTTCCTGGGTTTGTTTCCTGCTTGTATAAGACTATCTGTGTAACACTCAGGTTGACCTGTGCTCGCAAAAGATCACCTGTGTAAATACTCAGTGTGGGCTTCCTAGCACAGCAACATATGCCTTGGCGCTAGCCTGGTTGGGAGCAGAGTGTTACTGTTCAGCTGTCCAACACAAAACCAATTGTAATTATATTGTGAAAGTGAAAAAAGCATTAATTGATTGCCAGGATTCTTTTCTGTTTTTATTAATATATTCAGCATCACCCTATTTAGTAATCATGTGTTTAAATGTTTGAATATTGTTTAAATATTATTCCATCAGTAATTCTTGCTCTGTAGATGTGAAGGAAACGTCACATTCTGTATTGATTCGGTATTGAACTGTGTTCCTCTGATTGGTTGATCCTTTAAATATCAAGAGCGCGTGCGCATGTACAGTACTATCTCCATCTTATCCAGACTTCACTGAGTCAGACTGGTTTAGCGCCAAGCGGCGTTTAGAGAACCAGCTTAGTGCCGACTGCCAGTTGCCACGTAATACCTACACTACAAGATAATAAAGCCGATTTTGGCCCAGATTCCCCCCTTCCGACAATCACGGGGGCGTTCCCGACTCGAGGCTGGTCTGAACCGATAATCTGCCCAAATTATCCTGTAGAGAGGGGTTTACAGACATAATTTTAATGTTACCGACTTGATCGCAGTCTCCCCGATTTTGAATCGTAAATATCAAACATGTACCTCTACCCAGCAATTGACAGTAACCTTCATACAAGCTCAGAGCACAGTAATATTAATATGGAATGACATTTCCATGGCAGTGGAAGGTCAGACAATGTATAAAAATGACTTTATTTGTACTCTACTGTAGAATGAGATTTATTAACTTCTGAACACCACCGTAGCATGAACCGGGTATTGATGGATTTGATGTGATTTTTGCTCAATTATAATATTTCCACATTCCTTTTGTCTACCTACCTACATTCTGTATTATATATCGAGAAGTGATGAATCAGTTCTACAGACCACCTAAGAACTCTGGGTTATAGTTTCGGTCATGCTAATCCTGAAAATGGGTGGTATTCCTCTTACGGGTGCAAAGCCCTAGGAATTGCACACTTACCGTCGAGTAAGTTGGCAAACATTTTAATCTCTCGCAGATCTCTCTTTCCGCGATTTAATACAGGACCTAAGGGAAGAGATTTGAATATCAATATTCCATTGGAATACTTCTCAGCCAAAGTAGAAATACAAATCATTTAGCAAAATCAACCAAATATCAAATATGATATTGCATATTATCTGTATGTCCTCATTAATCTAATCACTTGAAATCAAATATAGATACATTATAGTTGCAGAGATGGGAGCTTTTCCCCAGCAGAAAGCCCCATTTCATTTTGCAATCCAGTTCCACAAGGATTCTCCAGCCAATCTGACCTGTGATATCAGTGGCAGGGGCGCTCTCTCCAACGGCGTTACTGGATGTCACTTCAACGGTGTCGGGGTCCACATCTGTCAGGGCGCAGGAGAGCTGAGAGGTCATGCAGATCACCCCGCCTCCCACCGCCGAAATGTTGTAGACAGTGTACTGCGTGGCAAACATGGATGCCTCCCAGGACACGATAGCAGATTGGCTGTCGCCGGTGTACTTCACACCCCGGGGAGTGCAGGGTGCTGGGAAAGGAATAGATTGACAAATCTGTATCAGGAGTATCAGGAAAAATAGCAATGTCTAGATATGGGACACCATAATGACACATTTCAATATTTTAACCCCCAAGTGGCAACAAATTTAAACCCAAATAGTGTATAACAATGTGTGGCAATGAGTTCAGTGTACTTTAATGGCCCCACAGTCACCAGATCACAATCCAATAGATAGGATGTGGTGGAATGGGAGATTTGCAGCATGCAGCAAGTAGTTCTAGGATTAAGAATTAGGTACAGTAGTATGTGTGTGTGTGTGTGTGTGCATCCACGCCTCTTTCAACATAGTATTTTGTTTAGCTCAGTTTAGCTGCAGAGTTACCTGTGATCCCAGTAACAGCGTGGGAAGGTTTGCTGGTCCCGACGGAATTTCTGGAACGCACAGTCAGGTTGTAAGCTGCGCTGCAAGGCATCACAAACTCAAAAAACTGTCCGTCCGTCCAATAGGAAGAAACATCCATCAAGGCCCGCGGGTGGTCCTGGAGGCGACCAGTGATCTCCACCAGGTATTCCACATCAGCGCAGTCCACCGCACCCCACGACACCTTGAGCCACTGGCTTTCACCTGTCAGCTTCATTCGGACGTTCACTGCAGTTGGTGCGCAAGGGGCTGGGGAGACAAAACGCTGTTAGACCTGTGGTATGGGGAGTGTTCTTATTACAATCACTGCTATTGGAGGCAGTACAGTGGTTGGTTGGCTACTACATTATGTCTTTTTTTTTAAGGTTGTCATCTCTATATGAAGCGATGAAAACATGCAGTGCCTCTCAGCATATTTTCCTAGAGAATGGCAGAATGTTTACCTGCTCCTGCCAATAGAGGGGCACTAAACGAACTGTTGCAGATACGGTCGGACGCTTCGACCGAGAAGTTGTATGTGCCGCCGCATTCCAGACCCTGGATGGTGCAGGAGGTGTCTGTGCTGTCACAGCAGAGCATGGCCCCGTCCTCGGACTGGGCACAAGCAAAGTACTCCACACTGCCCTCACTGGTGGCCCAGGAGAGCACGGCAGAGCTGGTTGTACACTGGAGATCCACCGACAGGCTGGAGGGCTCACAGGGCACTGGAGGACAAAAAGAGATGTAGACACCCCCCCCCCCCCCCCACAAGGGT
>OMKR01044335.1:0-11027 GCA_900302355.1 Cyttopsis rosea | reverse complement strand
CATATAAAATTAGTTGTAATTCCTACACCGTTCACTTGATTTGGATGTAAGTCAAATTAAAGCTGAAAATCTAGACTCAAAGCACATTTTGATTGTTTCATTTCACGTCCATTGTGGTGATATACGGAGCCAAAATGATGAAATTCCAAATATTTATGAACCTGACTGTAGGCACTGGAATGATGTTAGAGAGAGTCCACATATCAGGCTTGTTGTTTTTCAGCAGAGCAAGGTTGCAATCTCCAGCATGATGTCATCAAGGTCGCAGTTCTTAAAGACCTCTGATGGAATGCCATCTGGCCCTGCACTTTTCTCTGCTTCCGTGAGGATTTCACTCTGCATTCGTATCCAGCTATGTTTTTGTTCACCATTTAGTTTAACACCCAAACCAGATTTGCAGCACAGGTGCGACTCTTCGCAAGTTATCCCCCAGTAAGCTATAATCAGCTGCAGTGCTTCATATGACATACTATCATACTATCATCCAAATTGGAGAGCAAGAGTAGGGTTTAAAACATGAGGGCGCCATCAATCTTAGCATCTCCAGCTGAAAGTGCCGGTGGAATGGAGGCTAAAGCCCCAGATGAGTGGGCAACGGAAGATCCTGTGAGTGAGCTGTAGCTGCCGACCGCAGGAGGGGGAGGAGGCGTGGTGAGGGAGTGAGGGAGCGCAGAAGCAGAGAAGTGGTCAAGTTGTTTGAATGGAAGAATGGATGGATGTGGCTTTGCGGTGCAGGAGTCAGAGCTTTTGCTTTTGTCTCGAGGAACAATGGCAATTTCGGAGTAGACAAATACTCAAAGAGACAAATAATGGAAAATGGTTATCCCTCTTATGATTTCCTATCCAGTGCATAGAATCACACTTGAATATTCGGTATATTTTATATAATATTTTCTGACTTTTAACGGTACAATATTTAACTTTTACATACATCAGAAACAAGGTTCACACCGTAAGGCCCCCGGTCACAGCAGCATTTATGAGCATTATTTCGCACCAAAAGGCACAATATGTAACTTTTACTGAGTTGTGTACTTACATTATCCCAAATGTTTCCAACAATTTTCAAACCCAGTAATTTTAATATAGGTAACGGACCGTTAAATTAGGTCGCCTGTCTATGGCATCATATCCCCTTTAGGCCGCATTGGCCTGGATTGTATGTCGACGTCGCTGCCATATTGGACTCTTTTTTTTTCTACTCCACGTAGATCATAATCCCTAGAATATAAAAACGACTCAATTGAAATCGATTGAGAAACGTAAATGTTATAGTGCTTTAAAGCACAGCTCCCCCATTTCCTTGTATTTGTTTACAGGCCAGTCTTGCCCACTCCAAAATGGCGGCGATGTTGACGTATCGCAGCAATGGGCCGAAGCAGTCAATGCAGTGTCTATGAGCTAACGTTAGCTAGTCACTGTATTGTACTATTGTTTGTATTAACTACTACTAACTAACTACTCTACTATTACTCTACTAACTATTGTTTGATGGAGCACCATTCTTTATTTCCATTCTGTCGCCGAAGGCGCCGCACCTTGCAGATGAAAATCGGAATGGTGCAATGAAGACAACAACTCCCATGATCCCATGCTACGACTACGTCATCAAACTCTGTCGTCTTTTGTTATTGTTTTGATTGAGAGACCCCGAGCAGCAGAAATTCCATATTGTACCTTTAAGCCTTTTTACGCCAATTGCCTGTAAAGCAGTGCCAAACCAATCCTCACTATGACAAATTCCTTGTGAATGTACTGTATTCTGATACTGATTCTGATTCTTGAATATTTGTTTACACCAAAATTGCTTTAAGGTTATGTGTTATGGCCTTGAAATACCCTTTTTAGATCAAACATTTAATATTCGTCATTCGTCAAAGCACAGAGTACGGATCCCGCCGTCTCATAAAATATTAAATATTTCGACTAAAACAAAAAAGGTCTCAACAGCATCTATCTTTAATGACTTTGCTACCCAGCGATTTGGCAACAAGGCTTTTCCCATCGGTTTCTATAATTGATTTGGTTTCTGTCTTCTTAACAAAACAAAGCGCCATGTTTCTCCCTCAGTATTCAGTGGACAGAGCGCTGAGTAAACGTGCTGTAGTCCTGTTCACTCCACTCGTCCTCTCGCTCCGACGAAGCTCCAGCTGCTGATGTCGTTTCTCTGGAAGCCCGGCGGCATCGCTCCGCACGTGTTGCAACGTCAGGACCAAGAAGAACTCATCCCTCTCGCTCTCTTTCTCTTCCTCTGGACTCTGACTCTTCCTCTCTCCTTTTCTATCACTTTCTGCTAACCCGAAAGTGGAAGAAACGTAAGAAAACAGTACTCAAAACATCCTCCATTCAAAGTAAAAGTCCTCCATTCAAAGTAAAAGTCCTCCATTCAAAGTAAAAGTCCTTCATTCAACTTTCGAATAGAAACGAAAGTAAAATTGATAAAGTACATGATGTTATATGTCCTCAGTCATCAAACATAATGTGGTGTGAAGACATCCATAATGCATTAACCTGTTAAAGGTTAATACTTGCAGGTATTACTATTAAATGCAGTATTATTTGCTTTGAAATGTGCTGGACTTCAAGTATAAATTCCTCAAAATGGATTGAACTAGTGACACTGTAAGTAAGGTACAAAAGCTTCTGAATCCTGCTTAAGGTGCTGTACTGGAGCAATTGTACTCAGTTACTTTCCACCCCTTTGATCGAAGGCATAGAAGCTTCAGCAGGACACGCACATAGTACAGTCCGTCCTGCGGGCGAGCATCCGCGGCCGTGACTCTTACATAAGAAGGTCACGGTGTGTGAAGTGTTGTCCATTAGCAAGGTCACACAGATGTCAGGCTGTCGGCGTTTGGTTAGGAGGCTTATTGATTGTAGAATGAAAACCCGCGTGCGTCAGGGTGACGTGGTCCGCGTCTGTGGGCTTTTATAATCACAGTTTACACAATTTACACCTGACATTAGCAATGTGTTGTAACCGGATTGTGTCCAGCAGAGCATTTACTCCACGGTTCAGTGTGTGTAACTCAATTGTTTAAAACAGTGTGTGAAATACTCCTCACCATTAACTAATAGGCTTACAGCGCTGCAATAGCTTGATTTTTGCATGATTTTTGACAGAAAATATTGGTAATTTCACAGTATTTCATAGTGGCCAACTATTTCAAACTGTCATATTGATGCTATTTGTTAGCATTTGACACATCGACACATTTTCTCTCAATCTCTAGAGGTGGTTTGGATGAACCTTTAATTCTTCGCTATCATTATGCTTTTCCCGATCAGAATCCAGGGATAATGGAGGTGGCATAATGGCATAATGGAGGTGTAAATAGGGCCCAAATTACGTCGCAGGTCTAGGGTCTTATCTTATCATTAAAGTAAGTAAGCTTCCATTAAATCTGCATTGTGTAGAATTTAGTGGCATTTTGCCGAACGGACTTGGCAGAAATGGAATATAACATTCATACGTATGTCTTAACTAGTGTATAATTCCATGAAAAGAAGAATCGTGTTTTCATTACCTTAGATTTAGGAGCTCCTTCCACGGACGCCGCCATGTTTCATGTTGCATGTTGCGTTTTTCGCTAGTTTCGCGGCCGCCATAGCTTCTCCTACACCTGAGGGGAATTCAGTTGGTTGCAATCTGCAACCTCACCGCTAGTGGCCGCTAAATTCTACACACTGCACCTTTTTTAAGTAAGCATCTGTTATTTTGAATTCTAATGAGAATGGTATATAGAAGAAGTAAGAGAAAAAAGTGATTTCTATTTCACATTGAAAATTGTTGGAAAATTATGGGTGTGACAAGTTCTGGTAAATCTTTATTAACAGTTCTTTAGATGTATGATGTGAAAAAGGTTGAGAATCACTGGTCTAAAGAGTCTTTTTTTCAAATCTTTAAAGACCCAAAATGTGATACTCAAAGACCTCAATCTGAGAACATTTTTATTGTTAGATATGATTTAGCCCAAACTTCCATGCCTGAAATAATGGTGAAGTTGAACTATTAATCATTTTGCTGGGGACCCCCTGGAAGCTCTCAAAGGACCACCTGGGGGTCCCTGGACCCCACGTTGAGAATCACTGCATTAGATTAACGAAGATGAGAAAAAATAACAGAAATACGGCCACTTTGCTAATAACAAATGACTAAGAGCGCTCCAACGTCATGCTCTCCACTTTCCACCCGAGGTGTCAGGGCTTTCCGGGCGCTCAGGGCGTCTATGTCAGCGAGAGAAGAGACGCAGACGAGCGGTAATGCAGCTTTTCAAGCAATTATCAGTTCAATCATCTGCAGCTGCATCCAATGCTGCTGGCTTCCACCACGTCCAGCTGAGGCAGAACCACGCCCCACTGCCACAGTGGGTCAAAGACGATGGGCGGGTCCAAGATAACAGAACACAGCTGATGTGAATATGCATGAATTCCCATAATTAATGTTTATCAAAGGAGAACTCTTGTTGTTGTTTTTAACCGAAACCTTCTTTTTCAACCCTTGAGAGTCAACCCAGTAACTGGGCGTTTGCCGAAGAACATGGTCGCAATTGCCCCATTGAGCCCCAGTCCATTGAAGCTATTTTCTCAATACTGAATCAGCTGAAAGGATTCTGATGCCAATTACTCAATAATCAAATCCAATCAAATCAAAAACCCAATAATCCGCTAGTGTGTCCACCTCAACCCATTGTGTACCCCCCACCCCCACCCCTCCCGTCGAATCTGACCAGGAAAGTGTGTAAAATTAAATATCTGGCTACTGTCAATTCAACATGTGACAGATCACATATTCTTTTCTGACGATGCATTTGGAAGCAACTTAAAAACCACATGGGACCTGTGAGGTGTTGGGGTGGGGGGCTTAACATTGTAAAATGAACTCAAGCGTAATAGATGTTCCGTTCTGTTGGTGGTTGATTACAGAGGGATTAGCCAGCTTCCAGAATCAGTTTGAAGGGGCCTAAACTCAGCTGAGACTAAACATTTAGGAGATTGTTTGCACACAGCGTTGACTACAAAGGCCCGTGCATAACCTCGGAAATAATTCTCTTTATCAGTGGCTTCCCCCGGGACTGTTTATTTGGCTGCAGCTCTACAAAGTTACTGGACTCTTGGGGGGGGATTTGCAGCCCCTGTAAAGAAGAATATTATTCCCAGTAATTTATCATGCAAATACCCACCCAGTATGTAAAATAAAGGGAAAAAATATTTTGATATGTAAAATGATGGTTGCGAGTGAATGAATATTGAAGAAACAGGGTTTTGCCTGTGATAGCCGAGTTGCTGAATCAGCCCACCGCAACTATACCTTCCATGAAATGAGCCGACGGGATTGAGAGAGCGATTCGCTTGACCTTTTGCATATTTGAGCTTTCTGATTGAAGTGTGTTCGCCTCAGGAGGCCACTGCTGTTCCAGGGTGTATAATCATGGAATTAAGTTAACAGAGACTCAGTCTATTGTGTGTCGGTGGGTAATCACAGTGATGGGTTTAGGCAGATGTTACGCTGCAATTTCACCCTCTACTTGCTTCTCTGTGGCTTCTGTGGACGAATGCGAAGTGGACTGAGCAGTTTGTTCAGACAAATCCTTTGAATCACACTCCTAACGTGTGCAAATGTACTTTGTAGACAGCTTTGTTTCCCCAACTCGGTGAAACAACCATAACCTGCGATTTTGCAGAGTATGTTCACCCAGGAGCGGTGCGATGCCTCCGAGTCGCAGCCTGAACTTCAGATGAAATGCGGAGCAGGTCAGCCGGGGTCGTTCTCATGGAAACGCGTTGTGATATTTTAGGATGGGGCCGCGGTTGAGCACAGTCCGGATTTGGTGGTGGGGGTGGGGGGGTGAATCTGGAGTGGGAGGTCTCCAAAGTCAGAGCTGAGGAACATTCTCTGTCCTTTTGGAGTTTTAGGCTGGAAATATTTTCCTTTGACCCCAAATACATACTTACTGTGCCAAACACAGTAAGGCTGGTGATGGAGCCTCGGTGCCTTGGGTTGCATGTTATTATTTCCCAATTACCCAAAAAAGCAACTCCTTCCCTCACACTTAAAGGAAAATTCGGTTATTTCTTTAACCTAAATCATATTTTTCGATCATTGGGAGTCAATCCGGGTGACTGTTATGAAAATCTTTTGACTTGATCCAGTGTTTAGAGAATAACGTAATGGAGGAATTATTTGGCTATGATATTTGGTGGGTCTCCTTGGTTAAAGCCAAATGATTTCTTACCACTAAACCAAACTATGTTGCGTGTTCATCCAAGAAAGTTGGTGGTATTGCCCTTATCTCTAAGTCTAATCTTAACCTCAATCCTAAATTGAACAATGACTTTAAAACATTTGAGGTTCTTGTTATGCAGTCTTCAACACCACTGCCCATTTACCTAGCAGTGATACATCACCCTCCTGGCCCCTACTCGAGCTTCTTAGATTAATTCTTTGGCTTTCTTTCGGACATGGTGATGCACGCAGATAATACTTTAATTATGGGGGAATTTAATATTAATGTGAACTCCCCGTCTGAACCCCTTAGCAGGACGTTCCAGACAATAATTGGTACATTCGGCCTTACGCAGCTAATACATGACCCGACCCATAATAATGGTTACACTATTGACCTTGTACTAACCCGGGGAATTGATACCTCTAATATAGTGGTTCTCCCCTATACCTCTGCTACAGTATGTCTGACCACTACAGTATTTCATAAAATTTTAAATCTCAATTCACTGCCAGTGTTCCGAGCAGGACCAGAGTTATAGCAGCCGTAACATTATTGACTTAACTACTACGCGCTGTCTGACCAATTGCCCACAGCTATTGCTTCCCTTCCATTTAACAAAGGTCCCATCGATAACCTCATAAACAAATTTAATGCGGCCCCCCGCAATGTTTTAGACAGTGGCACTAAGAATAAAATCGCCTGTTAGGAAACCGACTCCTTGGTTTACAGATGAGACCCGAGCACTTAAGCAATCCTGCAGGAATCGTGAGGGGAAAAGCCGTGCAACAATGCTTGAAGTGCTCCGGCAGGCATCCGTCAGGCTTGCTGAACTACAAACGCTCTCTTTCGTTAGCCGGGTTAATTTGTCTGAATCAAAAATAATCCTAAAACGTTATTTGATACGATAGCTATGCTAACCCAAGAACAACCTATTCTCAACCGCTCCCCTTTCACAGCTAATGACTTCATGCAATTCTTCACACAGAAAATTGACCTTATTCGAGAAGAGATTAAAAATACTCTGCCTCAACCCCAATCGAATCCTCCCAATAGTGAGACTGGATCAGGCACCAGGGCAGATGGTACAGATAACCTCTCACACCTTGATACAATATCTCTTGAAACTATCACAGTTGGTACTGTAAGTGCAGCAAAACAGACAACATGCTTACTCGACCCACTCCCTGGAAAGCTCGTTAAAGAGCTGTTTCCAATTGTAGGACCCTCTGTTCTTAACATTATTAACTCTTCCCTCTCCTCTGGCACTGTACCCCTTCATCTCCAAAATTCTTGAAAAAATCGTAACAGATATCTGTTTCAGTTCACTCCACTCCACTGTGACGGCCCTCACAAAAGTGGTTAACGATTTTTTATTAGCAATCGACACCGACATTGATACTGTTGATCATAAGCTACTGCTAGATCGCCTTGACACGTGCATTGGCATTAGAGGTTTGGCACTTTCCTGGTTTAGATCTTATCTTTCAGAGAGGACATACTGCGTAATTCATGGCAATGTGACCTCTGAGTATTGTAATGTTACTTTTGGGGTAGCACAGGGATCGGTGCTTGGCCCTTTGTTGTTTAGTATCTATATGTTGCCACTTGGAGATATCATACGCAATCATACGGCCCATTCTATCCAGGAGTGATGCAGAGACCATAGTCCATGCATTTGTAACAACCCACTTAGATTATTGTAATGTGTTGCTCTCTGGCCTTCCGATGTCTAGAATTCAAAGCCTCCAGTTAGTGCAAAACGCTGCGGCAAGAAGTTTGACTAGGACTAGAAAGTTTGACCATATTTCCCCTATACTGGCCACCTCGCACTGACTGGTTCACCTCAGAGGTGAATTTAAGGTTTTGCTACTTACCTATAAATATTACACGGTTTAGCACATTCCTATCTTACTGACTTATTGATGCCTTATGTACCATCGCGAGCCTTACACTCACAACATGCTGGTCTTTTAGTGATTCTGAGAGTTATAAAGAAGTCTGCAGGCTGCAGACCATTCTCACTCCGGGCGCCCGAACGCCCTACCTGCGGAAATCAGAGCTGCTACTTCTGTCTAAACGTTTAACTCAAGACTTGGCACTGGTACTTCGTCTGCGTCTGTGTGTTGGCCCTTTGTACTCTGCCGCTCTCTCTCTCTCCTCGCTTTCCGGATGTGGAGGAGGAGCCCTGGAGGCATCTACCTGACCTGGAGCCCTGGAGGCGTCTACCAAATAGACTCTTAAACTGTCGAGCTTTAACATTGTATAGTATAGTTATGCATAGTATATACATACAATAACCTATGATTTGTATGTTGTTTATGATATATGTTGTATGTATGCTGATTTGTATGATTCATATAATTAATGTTACCCCCTCAGCCTGGTCATCCCGGAAGGGGGATTCCTCCTTCTGTGCACCCTTCCCCAGGTTTCTTCCTTTTTTCCAAAGGGTTTTCTGGGAGTTTTCCAGGTCCAGTTGGAGGTTTAGACCAAGGGGATGTCGTTGATTTCTCTGTGAAATGTGGGTCTGTGAAGCCCTTTGAGACTGTATTGTGATTAAGGGCTGTATAAATAAACTTGACTTGAATTACTTGCCGTCTGTGTTAAAAAGTGTATATTTTAACTGACATTTTGTATTAACAATTTAATATTTACAACATTTCTGATGCTGGCGATGTTGCAAAGGGAAATGATCCGACGCATCTTTATAAATAATCTTTATTAATGTTCGGTGAGTCAAAAGAAGAAGGAAAAAAAACAGCTCATCGTGTGTTGGGCATGCAATGGGCATGCAGATTGCAATTGTGATAATTAAGCTCTCTCGTCTGTATTAACGGATTGTTCAGAAGAAAAAGAATGATTTAATAATCACACATTCACAATTGGTATTGGCTTTTAATAGGTAATGGATTGGAGCACTGTTCGACGCAAGGTGAATTTGTCTATTCAAATAAGGATAGGATGATAGCAACTAAATGAATGATGTTTATAATTGCCTTTCTACCATTACTATTCTATTAGTCTGGAGTAACATCCAGGAAATTGCTTTTCAAATCTCTTTTCCGGTAAATTATAGAAGTCTTTTTTTTCATAAGCAAATAAAAAGTGCTATAAAAAGCTCCCTCAGCCGCGGAAAAATAACCATTAGGTTATTAGGCATTAGAATCTATATTTTGCATAGTCTAAACTGGACAAGGACGTCATTTCAGCATCTTCTTTTTCCCCCCTCGTTTCATTAAAACGCCGGTCGTTTCGTAAATGGTGCATATTGGGGAAAACACAGGACGGCATCGGCCATTTTGAAATCATTACAGCAGATTGGTTCCTCAGATAGAGAGCCCTTCCCTCCCCAATATTCCTGTTATCGTCATATCATCATCACCAGACCGCGTCATCAACATCCACTGTAACTATGGCGGCCGCCAAACTAATTGAAATATTAGATGTGTTCAACTGGCGCTGCCTTTAATGACCATAACACGATTACACACACTCGTCTGATTTAATTTGCCATGTTTGTGGCCGGCACATGCGGTGGCGTTGACAGCGTTTTAGAGTGTGGCGAGGTGGATCTCCCAGAGGAGACACGGAGATGATACTGTGTGTGTGTGTGTGTGTGTGTGTGTGTGTGTGTGGTAAGTTGAGAAGGTCTGGATCAGTGGACAGAGAAGATGAGTTCTAAATGTAATAAATCACAGTTGAAGAGCTCTGATCGTACGTGGCGACGCTCGTGCATGAACCCGACACAGCTTCCAGACCGGATTCCTCTCCTCCTCTCTTCCTCGTCTCTCCTTTCCTTTCATCTTCTTTCCTCCCCTCTCCTTTCACTTGTTGCTTAATTACTTGTGTACATCCAGTCTTCATAGAATATCTACTGTATATTCATGCATACATGCACATTTCCCTATTTTTACACTTTGAACTGTATCTATCTATCCATCCATCCATCCATCCATCCATGTATCTATCCATCTATCTATCTATCTGAAGAGAAAATGTTTTTGCTATTTCAGATATATATATCAGATGCACCTGCCACACAGGAACAGCAACGTATCTAATCTTTTATAATTGCTTTTTGAAAAGATATTTCAATAAACAAGTCGCCCTTCTGAATGCAAAACAGTTATAATTGAATAATTCAACAAAAGCAAACGGGATGAATAGTTTTTGAGGAAAGTGTTGATTTTACAACGTCTCGAGCCCAGACCCTGAGGGTGGACATGTGAGGAGTGGCTGACCCAGGTGAAAGGAAGAAGAATGATTTATTCATCACACGTTTTTTTTTACCACACACATGCGGAGGGTGACACACACACACACACACACATGCAGGAGTAGCGAACGATGAGATATAGTCTCTGCTTTTATCCCATCCTGGCCGTCCTTCCTCCAGGGGCAGCCAGGAGCAGTGGGCGGCCCTCACTTTGTCGGCGCCCGGGGACCAATTCCAGGTGGTGGGTCCATGCCGTGGTCAGGGACAGGACAGGAAGTGTTCTGCACGTTTTTAGTCGGGGTCCTTATGTTGGAGGAGACCCATGCGAACACGGGGAGAACGTGCAAACTCCACACAGAAAGGCCCCTGATCGAGAGATAACCCACCGGAGCACGGTGCCAACAGTGCCCCAGCGAACCCAGGACCTTCTTGCTGTGAGGCAGCAGTGTTAACCACTGAGCCACCGTGCCGCCCCGAATAGTTGACTGGTCTGGAATTACGTGCATGAAATATTCAGCTAGCTTTGGGAAACATGTCTCCAACTGTCTGATTTGGAAAAGATGCCTAATTCTATAGATTTC